>PNEQ01077800.1:84917-140801 GCA_003012365.1 Medauroidea extradentata
GTGACGTTTCTCATTCGACTGTACCAATCACAATAAGGTTACTGTAACACCACACGTCTGTGATTTGCGTGTAAAACCCCACGACACACGAATGTCAAAACATCCAATCTCTGACCGTGAAGCAAGTCTGCAGACGTGCACACAAGTCACTGACACAAAGTGAGGCAAATTTCTTTTCGCGAAAAGTTCATGTCTCTAATAATAATATGGCGGCAAAACTAGGAAAAGAAACGACTTTTGCAAAAAATATATATAACTCTCGTCCTTAAAGGGCAATCAATAAATGTTTGGTTGTAGAGAGAAGTGATATTGCGTACTACTAAGTATGCAACCAGGAATGACTGACTGCGGGTTGCGCCGTAGTGGAATGCGTCCTGCAACTCTGTGCGTGGTAAAACATTAGCGAGCTGCATAAATAATAGATTAGGTGGGATTGTCTCACTTTAAAGAAAAATAAAATAACAAATTAATATTGACGTTTAAGCAATACCCACGTCATTAAGCGCCATCATAAGAAACTTTACAACAAGTGTTCAAATTGGCGATCTCCCATTATATTGCAGCAACTGAGTCGGCTTTTCAAAGACTGGTGTAATCTTTCGAAAACACCTGATGTACCATAAATGTTTGTCAAAGTGAGTCATTATCTTAGCTAACAGATCTTTCTATTTGATTCTTACTCTATCCCCAACTGCATTTACATAATAGGTTTAACCGTTCTTTAGATGCTGCAGCTCAATGCTTTCAAGCAACTTTTGACAACATTTTCATTAAGCAACCAGTATATTATAACGTATGCAAAACATATACAGCAAATTGATACACAACACGACATTAAATACCTTAAGTACTAAATTATTGTTCACTTATTTATTTTTGCAGCAACTCAATGTACTATTCTAAACCATTTTTTGTTAATTTTTTACAAGAACTCAGACAGCAAACGTGATTTGTGAGCCGAATATATACGTTTGCCGTCCACATTGGCCTAAAACGCAATAAGTATGGACTGTAGGCTAGCCTCCAAAAAACTATTTGTGATCTGAAGCAGAAAATAGCTACTAACTGGCTGCTCGCTGACACTGTTATAAGGATCTGAATTAGTTTCATTTTTATTATTGGCTCAGCGAATTTCAAGCGGTTTCAAATAAGTCAAAGGCCAAATTAGTAGGGACAGGAAAATTATGCGAATTCAACGACCTGCAGGCTAGAATTCATTGTCCTATGCATATTCAAGCCTCGTCTATTCGTTCATTGTCTACTGTTCCACTGAGTAGCAGCTAGCGGACTAATGGTCGGGGCTTGAGTATGCATAGGATAGTTGATTCTAGCACGCAGGTCATTGCGTTCGCGAATTTTTCCTGTCCATATAAAAGAGGAATTTAAACAAAGTTACGGTTGCTGGAAATCTAGTTTTTGCCTGAAAGAAAACGCGACTTTTTCAGGTCCCTAACAATAAGCTACATGTTCGACCAAAAATATTGCTTGAGACCCGCCTAGTGCCGGCTGGTGTAGTAATGACGACACAGCGACAGCCATGTTGTAACGAACTGTTTTCGTAGGCGTTTCAAATTTACGATTTTCTAATGGCTGTAATTACCTCAAATCACCTCCAAATCTTAAAAAATTTCACCTCTCATGGACTAGATTACGTAGATGTTCTCAGTGAATTTTGTGAGGAAGGCCCATTGCAGGAATTAACAGACCATTCAATCGGCGTGGCATCAAGAAGATCCCAATGAGAAGCTCACCGACAGTACCCGCCCAGATGTTCACAGAAAATTGTTGCTGGTTCGCTACTCGGCAGTCGCATGAGGATTGAAGTCATCCCAAATCTGCCTGTTCCTGCTGTTAAAGTAACCATCTCGCGTAAACGTTGCTTCATCAGTAAACAATACATACGTCGGACATAAAGTGTTGATATTCTGTGCACTGACGCAAGAACCACTGTGAAATTGCATGTTGACGAGCTAAATCTGTTGGTGACAGTACGCTAATATGAAAATTCACGAGGGTAGAGTAGGTCAGCCAAAATTTCAAGTTTTTGGTGTTTGAAATTTTACCTTAGGTAAGTTTGCTCGTGTTTGAAATTTGAATTGATGGCCTCTCGGTTAACTACTAAAACTAACATTACATTTTAATATACGCGCGTAAAAAATGTATCGTGAATGCAGCATTTCGGAAAAAAAAATTATCATGTAGAAAATATGTAATTTTTTTTTATTCCCGTCATCTTGAAATCTTGAATAGCGTTGCAGGCAGTTATCACATTTTGGTAATCCGCGAAACCTGGTCACGCGACTCCGGCAAGTGAATTTTCAGTAGCGTCTAGTGTCTGCACGTTTCGCACGTGGTAGGCACGCAGCAGGTGCTCGTGCAAAACACGTCATATAGTGGAATAAGACAAGGCCACTCTGCGCGATAGCTTGTTGACAAGTTTTCTTCCGCAGCACTGAGAACACATCAATAGGGTCACGATTTTGTCGCGAGAAGATTTTTGCCCCACTTGGTTTCAGTGACTCACGTGCACATCGGCAGTTCTGTTTCAAGGTTATTGGCAGCGTGTCTTTGTTCAGACACGTTTCTCATTTTACTGCACCAATCAGAATAAGATTATTGTGAGTCTGTATGTCTATAATTTGCCAAGGCAAGTGAGAGTAAAATCATCCAACCACAGACGATGTAGCAGAGCTGCAGGTGTGCACATGACGCATCGAAACTAAATGTTGCAAAAATCTTTTCGCCGTAAAATCGTGGCTCTACTCATCAATCATCAATCCACGGTGTTCGTACATTCCTCGAGCGAACAGAACCACCCCGCGCCTAAAACGTGCCGGTTTCACGCAGTTTCTGGGTGACAGTCGTGAAGGTCTTCGATCAGGTTACCTCCGTGCTGAGAATCTCTCCTAATACGGGCGAACTACGCCACTTATTGGCCACTCGAGGTTGTTGATACCAGCTCCGTGTATGTTTGGCTCCTGTATGTTACGGCAGGTTACTTATCGGACTGGCTGCCGGCTAGCAGGACAGCCGCCTTACGCTGATTGGCAGTAAGCATTTCCGACACGTTGGCCAGCGAAGTCATTTTGCTGGGCGTGTGACAGCTTGCCTTCCGCTGGCTTGATACGTCAGTGCAGCGAATGCCTTATTAATAGACAGGACCCAGGGACCCTCGATTTTCGCGAAAAGATTTTTGCACTTCTTTGTTTCACTGCCTTATGTGCACACCTGTAGCTCTGCTCCATGGTTATTGGCAGCGTGCCTTTGTATAGATGCGTCACTAATTTGACTGTACCAGTCAGGAAATAGTTATTGCGACACCACACGTCTGTGATTGGTGGTTAGAATCCCAATACGTTTAGAGCACGGTCGTAGATGTACAAGTCTGGACACTCGCCTATCTACCAACGTATTTTGTTTGACCCCCTTGTTCTTTGGCTGTAGTTCGTCAAGTTACCGAAAATGTTGTACTTTTTGGCGCTGTAATCTGGGCGGTCGGACTCAAACTCCGCCCACTTTTTTCCATTGTTAACATTATACAGTAAATAAAGATTTCTGGAGCCATGATTTAAAATTGTGAGCGAAGGAAGTGTTTCATAAATAGGCAAAAAAAAAACGTTTTGATAAATTGTTTATCTTAGTGGGAGGGAAGTAGGCGGAGCTTGAGGCCAACCGCCCGGATTACAGCGCCAATAAAACACAATATTCTCGGTAACTTGGTGAACTGCAGCCAAACAACAAGGGGTCAAGTTTCCAGGCGAGTGTCCAGACCTGTTCTTCTACGACCGTGGTTTAGAGTTAAAAACTACTAACTACTGACGACTAAGAAAAGCTGCAGAAGTGTTCGTAAGGCATTGGAAAAAGTTGGTGTTTTTTTATGTAAGGTGGCCCTAGTAATCGAGTGTGGCAATACAACCATGGTCTCAGAATAACTTATTGGTTATCATACACTACATAACCTCGCCTCACCAAAGCTGCTAACAAACTCTTCCGTGTACCATCTCCGAGTTTAAGGCTCGGTTTCAGTCGCCATATTGAATTTTATTATTTTTCGCTTTTTTGAAATTCTGAGAAGAAAAATGTTAAATCGGTGACTATATCGCAAATTATATTTACTTTGAGCTACAATATAAGCATGGCAATAGAGCTAGTAGTGTATAGTTAGGTCGCAATTTGTCGGGCAAATTATGAATGCAAAAAAAAAAAATTGCCACACACATTGCGGCGAAATTATATGTTAACAGTTAAATCGCCAGGTCTATACTGTAGCAAAATGAAAATAGAATTGGAGGTATAATCGTATATTTTACAATTTTCTTACTAGAATTCCAAACAAGCGAAAAATAATAAAATTCAATATGACGACTGAAACCGAGCCTTGAGGGTGCCGCCTGCCAAGCTCTTCAAATACAGTACGTTGACATGTTTGGAGAAAGTTTGACAAAAGACAGGGACAGATAATAGCTCCCTAAATTCTGCAACAAGTTCAACTCGTCTTGAAAACCTTGTGTGTTCTGTTTCGTCCTGTCGTACGTCTATTCAGTCCTCGTTTCATCAAGTCTTGTAGGTTTTCTGACCCCCATATCAGTAAATGTCTGAGCTGTCTTTATGATTTTTGCTAGAATTTTTTCAGTAGTCCTTGTTATTAATATTGGTTTCCCACGCTGTTTCCATCGAGTACACATTTGTGAATTCCTTACGGGATTTATAATGAATTTTTATTTATTATGGACATTATGACAGCAGCTAATCTTTAAAGGCGGTTTCTGGTAGAATATTTTCGCTTGCTGGAGTTTCTCTGGTTAGGAGGGTAAGTAACACGAGTGACATCCCTCCACTTGGTTCTACCCCCCCCCCCCCAACTAAACTGTCGCAAGACAAGCCACACTCCCCTTCCAGCCATAGTCAGGCCTGACCATAGTAAGCGTACTCTTCTCACAACCACAGACTCTATAGTAATACATACATGAAATGACGTGGCGGCTCGTTTGATACAGGCGAACTTCGCCGCTTATTGGCTACCCGAGGCTGTTGATTCCAGCCCCGTGTCTGTTTGACTCCTGCATGTTACTACAGGTTTGCTATTGGCCTGGCTGCCGGCTAGCAGAGCAGCCACCTTACGCTGATTGGCGGTAGGCGTCTCCGCCATGTTGCTGGCCAGGGAAGCCATTTTGCTGGCGTGTGTGACTGAGTTCGCTGTCCTACCAGCTATTTCACTTCTGTATTCCTAAATATTCTGAGCCACAACCTTGTTTCCTTCTACCAGTTCGTGTAATCGTTGAGTGTACGCCATTGGTGTAACGGACGCATGGTTTCAACCTTTGGTCGTCTCAGCCAGGGTTGGTACGCGCGTCGACACGTCGGACACGTCTGTGGCAGTGGCGTCTCGCAATGGACGCATTTGACGCACTGCTTCACCTAAAGTTCATCAAAATAAATAATTTTCATTAGATCTATGTTTTTCTTCCCAGTCTTTCGTAGCTTTCGAAACAGAAAGGTTGTCTTTTATCATTTATGTCGGTGTTGCATTGAGGGAAGAGCGCCTCCAGAATACGCAGTTAACTCTACCGTAGACGCGTTTTTCGCTTCGAGCCTATAGTGCAGGACTAGGACGTGAAAACAGGGTGACACAGACGGATTTTGACGGAAACTGTGGTTCTAAACTGTACATGATTCCCTTAGTGTTGAAATACTGAGACGACTGCGATAGTTCTGCGTCAAGGCAGGGCCCATTCCTAGGAGCCCAAGAAGTCGATATTTTACTATCCCAGCCGAACAACGGGAAACAAATCACTCTAGCCAGCCAGTAAACCAGCCATGTTGACCAGACATGTACAGAGTGTCATCATTTATCTTTCCGACGGTGTTTTTTTTTTAATTACAAAAGTATTAATCCTGTAAACGATATCGTTTGAATTATTATAGGAAGTGCTTTTAGTCGGTAGAAAGGCGGTGATCAGTGTATATTTGCTGCACTGAAGGAAATATGTACCTGCCTGACTTATAAATATGAGGCGAGTGACCAGCTAGTTTTGATTACATCGTTGTAGATAGTTATTGTTACCAAAGGTTTTCATAAGGTAAGTGAAATATCACCAAATTGTGACACAAATATTAATGTGTAAAACAGGTGTTCAGATTTTGTTTCTACAGCTTTAATGCGATTAGGTACAGGTAGGGCCAAAGATTTTTGGCGAAAAAATTTTTTGCGACAACTTGCTTCAATGCCTTATGTGCACACCTGCAGCTCTGGTTATTGGAAGATTATAACAGGGCAGAGGCATGACTCATTTGACTGTACCAACCAGAACTATGTTACAGCGACACCACACATCCGTGATTTGTGGGTAGGACCCCGAGACGCCGAAAGTTATAAATGTCCAATCACTGGCCATGAAGCAGAGAAACAGATGCGCACATAAGGCATTGAAACAAATTGTTGCCGAATTCTTTTCACCAAAAGTCACTGGCTCTAGGTATAGGCTGTGATTAGGCGACGATAACGAATGAATATTTACGTTCAGTCCAACATTGAGGCGTACATGACAGCAATGTAGAGCGAGATATCATGGAAAAGTTTTCAAAACAGTCTCATATAATTTAATTTGGCTTTAATATACATAATTTCTAATGTATATAAAATTTTAAGTACTGAATATTTGGTGTGGGACAATCACTAACTGGTATAAATGAACTATTAGAGTTTAAAAAAACTGTAGTAACTTAAAGGACGGGGACCACGGTGTCAGAGTGGTCAGACCACTCGACTCCCACCAAGGTCACAGACGACTAAGATAACCAAGGTGATCTGGGATCAATTCCCGGCGGGACGGTTCCCGACCTTACACTTGTGGGAAACGTGACGGACATTGTCGTTGGCCGGCGGGTTTTCTCGGGATCTCCAGTTTTCCCCGCATTTCTTATTCCGTCGCTTCCTCATCTCTCCATGTCATCCTAAAGGCCGTGCAGATACCAACGGGCGCCCAGCCAGAAGCTTGCAATCGTGGTATGATACCCTGCCTTCTGGTACCATCCCTATTCAATATTTATTTACTCAATATAACAATACTTAATATTATTGTGGGTTGTAATGCGAGTTATGATTCTCTTGGTATTAAAATTATACTTGTTTTTAGTGTACATGTCTCTGGGTTTGATAAAAGTACCTGTTAAATTCTTCGCTCAATCAAATTTTATCAAAAAAATATTAACATTTATACAACCTGTATATTTTTGATCAGATACGAAAACTACTTAAATAGCACAATTTGCACACAGAAATCCAAGTTTTTCCCGGGGGAGGACCCCGGACTCACCTCTTATGGGGAGGGTCAGCGTACCTTTGTGAAATGTTCCGCCGCTTCACCGACTTCCGCACCCACGAGCCGTCACTCACTGGTCTGTGGACACATCCAGCGTACAACTGCAGTTTTATTTGCTTCAGCTTGTGCACGGCACAGCTTTCAGGTCCATTAAACTGCACTGGCTAATGCGCATGTCTTACAGCTAGGGCCACGATTTTGTCGCGAAAAGATTTTTGCCCCACTTTGTTTCAGTGACTCACGTGCACATTGGCAGTTCTGTTTCAAGGTTATTGGCAGCGTGTCTATGTTCAGACACGTTTCTCATTTGACTGCACCAATCAGAATAAGATTATTGTAAGTCTGTACGTCTGTAATTTGACAAGGCCAGTGAGAGTAAAATCATCCAACCACAGACGATGTAGCAGAGCTGTAGGTGTGCACATGACGCATTGAAACCAAATGTTGCAAAAATCTTTTCGCCATAAAATCGTGGCTCTACTTACAGCCTCTATATAAGATATTATATATATATATATATATATATATATATATATATATATATATATATACATACATACATACATACACACACACACACACATAAAGAGAACCCTGACTGACCGACTGACTGACTGACATATCAAACTACAGCCCAAACCGTTGGACCTATAAACGTAAATTTGTTTGTGTAGGTTCCCTTTAGGTCGTAGGCGAGCACTAAGAAGGGATTTTTCGACATTCGTCTCGTAAGGGGGTGAAAAGGGGTGAAATGTGTTTCATAAGATCCGTCTAATAGCTCGAACCCCACGGCCTATCGTCGTGTCTTTTACTTCAATGGACGAATCATAAAAAAAGCATATTAGCCAATTTAACAGTTTTTAAAATGCAACTATTAAGGGGGTAAAAAGACCTTTAATGTGTTTTCGGTTAATTATCTATACCTGTCGGAACCCTTCGGGATACAGGCTTGCTTTTTGCTTCAAAACGTTACTTACGTAAACATTAAAAAAGCAGTTAGAGGTTTTTTTTTCAATTCGACCTCCAAACTGTAAAAAGGGGAAAAGTGTGTTTCTTATTAATCGCCTATGTTACTGAAACACAATTGGCTATCGTCGTGATGTTTACCTCAGTTGATTACTTATATAAATGGCTATGACAGGACTCCAAGTTGTTTCGAAATTCTTTAATTAAGAGGGTGAAAATACGTGAACTGTGCTTTCAATGATTCCTCCATTTATCTATCGAACCAACACAGAATTCGAAGTGCTCTTTGCTTCAGATTGATGATTATGTAAATATCCAAAATACCATTTAAATAAATTTTCCGAATTCGGCCCTAAAGAGGTAAAAAAGGTTCAAATGTGATATTTATATACCGGGGTTATTTTGTTTAAGATTGATGCTTACTCAAATACATCAAAAGCAATTTCACGAAGTTTCGATATTCCACATCCAAGGAGGTGAAAATGGGTGAAAAGTGATTCAATGTGTTTTCAATTAATCGTCTATATATCTTGAACCCAGTGGGATATTGTCATGTTTTTCACGACCAATAGACACCAGTAAAGTAGTATAAAATGTGATACAAGGGTATTTCGAAATTCAGTCTCTTAGGAGGTGAAAATACCTGAAAAGTGTTTTCGATAAATCTTCGATAAATATCAAGCCCTTCAAGATATTCAGTTAATTTTTGCTTTAGCATGATCATTAGGTAAGTGGCCGAAAAAGGCTTTACGATTTTTCAAAATTCGAACTGTCAGTACTATACAGGGGTTAAATGTGATTTGTAATGAATGGTCGATTTTTTTTTTCGACTGAATGAGATATCATCGTGATTTTCACTTCACTTGGAAACTTGAACAAATACAGGTTGGGGCAACATAACTTCCTTTTTTTAAATGTGCGCCATTCGGGCCGTATATGTCGTAGCGGGGTGGGAATGATCTCATTCGAGAGGTGTAGGTGTAAAGTTTTGTTCCACGCCGCGATAAGTCGCCACCATGCGTTGGAACAGCGAGGAGCGTGCGTTTGTCGCCGAGGCGTATTTTTCGGACGGCTCGATGAATTCGACTTAGGGGACATTTGATTGCAACAAGACGGAGCAACGGCCCACTCTTCAATGGCATCGATGGTTGCTTTGAGGGTTCACTCCCCGGAGCTCCTCATCTCAATAAGGGGCGATTTGGAGCTCCCATGAATTGGCTACATGTGATGTTTTACGGGGTTATTTGAAATCCCGCGTTCACGCCAGTCGTCCAAGGACTTCTACACGTCCTGAAGACCAACATCCGGGCAGACATTACCAGCATACCCACTGCTACGCTTGTGTCATGAGAAACGCCAGAAACTGGCTTACTCAGTGTACGGACAATGTTGAGCTTCGCCTACCTGATTTGATTTTCAAAACTATGTAAAACGAAACTTTAGATATGTAACTACATTATGCAAACTAAACTGGAAACTTTCTTATTCATTTAATGGGTTTTATTGCCGTTTTAAAAAGGAAGTTATGTTGCCCCACCGTATATTTAAGGTGTAAAATTACGATTTTTCGAAGTTCGACACTTAAATGGGCGAGAAGGCATAACATTTATTTTCTATCAGCCGATGATACTTTGCTAACCAGTGGTAAGGATATTGAGGTGGTGTTCGCGTCAGAATGATGCTTACGTAAGTACCTAAAAAGTAATGCAGGTTTTTTTATTTTATAAGAAAACTTAGTTATTAAGAAGAAAACATAGTTCGTAAACTTTCAAGGCAGACGATCGGAAAAGCAAGTACGACCAGCGATAAATAAATTATACAGGAGTTTCGTCCCACAGTTCTATCGAGACGTGTTGTTGTACAACCTCAATGAGACTGGGAAACTATGAATAATTGCGATGTTACGTGACACAGCTGTTTGTCATTCTGAAGTACAAAAACTGCAAGACAGATTAAATTAGTGCAATTTGGATGAAGTCGTTCAAAAGTGGTAAAAATGTGTTATGCAGTCATCTATCCACTAAAGTTCCTCGGCAGCGTCCTCCCACGTATACCATCTCACTAACATCAAGGTTGGAGTACCAAATCAATACATTATCCCGCCAAAACTGCTTAGTTGGAACTTAACTTCAAGTGATGGTTTTGAAAAACAAGTATGTTATTCAAGGCACCATCATCAATGGTTGTGCTCGGGGGAAATCAGTATTCATAACACGTAAACTACGTATTTCATTATATTACCCTCTTACATTTGGAAGTATTTAATTACCCAACAACGTCAACTTTGCTGTGTCTATAAATAAGGACCAGGTGAAGTCGCTGTTAGTGACAGGGACAAACTTAAGACTGCTTTTCGCGTGGACAACTATAGCTACATATCCTGCTGCAGAGTTGACTCGACTATAAGCTTTGTCATTGTAACACTTGATGACTGAACTGCCTATCTGGTGTACAAAGAGGTTTTTTAATTAAAGCAAATACAGTATTATCAGCTATGAGTAGCACGTGCGAGCAAAGCCACGGGTGTACTGCTAGTGTATATGTGTGTGTGTATATATATATATATATATATATATATATATATATATATATATATATATATATATATATATATATATATATATATATATATAATGTTTCTTAAATAGGGGGACATTCGTCAAATTCTTCTTGAAAGTCCTGTTACGAGACTTGCGGCGGAAGAGATTTTGTTTCTGTGGTTGCCTCTGCATGCATCCCCGCAGTTTCCAAACTCATCTACACAAATGTGTTGTACATTGACATGTTTAGGTTTTTCGTTTTCGGTGAAAATTTGTTAGTATTCGTCCACTAAACTTCGTCATTTTTAAGTACGTAATTTTTAATCTACATAAAATAGCTTCTGATTATTTGTTGCACACTTAAAGGTTTTTGAAACGTAATAGTTTGGAATCTTACGAAAGAAATTACAGTTGAAAGTATTCTCATCATTTTATTTTATTATACGCAATTCTTGCCTTACTACTAAAGAACGACAGAAGAACGTCTACTCTGCACACAGTTGAATCGTATAACAGTGGGGCCTACTTCTGAGCTAACCAGAAAAATAAGGGGTGAAGGGGGATAACTTAAACTTAAAATGTCACGTCGTTATTTTAACTGTTTCAAAATAAAATGTAAATTACAGAAGACACGTCAAGTTAAGCTCTTAATTTGTGTCATTTCTGGATATATAGTTTTAAATCTGATATCTTACAATTTTAGATATAATAAAGAAGTGAAAATAAAACTTCACTTCGAAACGGTAACTCCAGCGTAGTATACGAATTTTAAAAACAAAAATAGGCCCATAACATTTACTAATGGCTTTATTACCTAAGCTTACTTAGCCATCATTCATACTCATTTGCATTTGGTGTGTGATCCAAATATAGCAATGAGATCAAACCTAGAGACGCATAAGACTATTGACGTGAGTGTGAATTTCTTTGTTAAAGGTCAAATTATTCTAGTCGATTAAAATTGTGGATTCTGACCAAGATGGAATAACCCCCTTTTCCCACCCCCTCCACCCACAACCCGGCTAGAAATCCTAAGCAATCCATAATTCTACAATCTTATACGCTAACGTTGACTGAAGAGAACGCAGAGGTACCAAAAACATTTGAATGTATTCTTTGCCTGAATAAATAATTTTGACGAAGGATCTTATTTTTCTCCTCGTTTAAGGGCGCTGCCTACCTTGAAGCCACGGCGGGAGCAAGCATAGGGTTTGACAGGTTAAATGATTTTCCACCTGGCTCAGTAACGGTTGAAGTTACATATATGCCACCACTGACTTTTTTGTTCGTCTCAATGCCGCGTACATTGCTATGGATCGTGTATGCAGTTTTTTTTTCAATATCCTGAAAATTGTGGGCAAAAAAGTATTTTCACACACAAAAAAAAAACACACGAAAATGGATATTCATAATTTATTTTCTGCAATTTTATTTACGTAGCAATATTCTCCTTATCTCGGCTCAGAAAATGGTTTTCGTCCGGAAGTAATATCACAAAAGGTAACCGAGTGCCACTGAAAAAAAATTTAATATGTAAAACATTATTCTTTCTCCGCCAAGGCTCCGAGGTAGGCAGCATCAAAGGAAAAATCTTCTCACGTGTTTACACATCTGTTTACGGATGATTCCAGAGCTCGTGTATCTTTCCTAAGAGAAGCGATGAGTAAATGCGACCAACATGTCTGCCGCTCTGTGTCCACTGTCCTATAACCAACTAGCTGACTTCCTGTTGGCACATAGCACTGGTGTTGACAGTTCAACGCGAAGCTAGACACATGTCCTACCACGTCTTCTTACACGCGAAAACGATTCGTTCTCGGTTATTTTTTTTCGTCGTATTGGCTTTCGCTTGCACGTGGGGTTGTTGCCCTATTTGACCTGTGATTGGTCTGCAGACAGCTACGGCGTGTCAGACCTACATCACCCTATCAAAGAATATTTAGGAATACAAAAGTGAAATCACCGGCAGTACGGCGAACTCAGTCACACACGCCAGTAAAACGGCTTCCCTGGCTAGCAACATGGCGGAAACGCCTACTGCCAATCAGCGTAAGGTAGCTGACCTGCTAGCCGGTGTAACACCGGCAGCCAGGCCAATAAGAAACCTGCCGTAACATACAGGAGCCAAACATACACTGGGTTGGTATCAATAACCTCGGACAACCAATAAGCGGCGAAGTTCGCCCGTATCAAATGAGCCGCCACGCCATTTCACGTCTGTATTACTATCTAGTCTGTGACTCTATCGGCTATTATTATATATTGCAATTAACTACAGCGTTTTCAAAGGTATGTTGGCACAAAACATTTTCGCGATATACCAGCATCTCTAATTGTGTCGTGTTATTCACAGCGCAGACAACATTTAGAGTACTTGGAATGGAACTGAAATTTCATTTTAGAGTAAAAAAAAATACCAACTACATTTATATCAAACACGTATAGCACACGACCTGTCACCCGCGACTTCGTTTGCGTGGTTTTCATTTCAACGAAAATGAAAATTCAACTACGTGACCCCGCTTTCTTGCAGGGTCACATGGTGTTTTTGGGGAAGGCCGGGGTGAAGGTTGGGTTAGCGAGACATGCCTGTCACCCATCCGGCCCGAAGTATGGATGAAATGAGGTGAGTGTGGAGCTGCGACGGGATGAGAAAGGCGGTGGAAACGGGAATCCCTCGAGAAAACCCGCCGACTAATGCCAGAGTCCGCCACGTTTTCCCACATGCGGGAAATTTGGGACCGAACGTGCTGGGGATCGAGCCTGGGGAAAAGGCGAGTGGTCCTAACCCTTCGATCACCGGGAACCTCAGGTTTTCAATTTAATGCGATAATATTTTAGAGCGAGTACTCGCCATGCGTAGCAATGCCACTCAAAGAAAGCAAGAGTTTGTGTTTTAAATGTGTTTATTGAAGTCAATTCGATGTACGGTATTTTTTTGTTTTTGCCTTTGTTGCATACACGAATGAATTAGGTTTTCCAACACGTGATCAAACCACATATGAGAAGCATGGATTTTACAAATCTAGTAAACACACACCCGCCAAAGTTTCACCACAATCGTACGTGGAACGCATGTGTTTCAAATAGACAGATACTTTCACGTATATGTAGGTAGAAAGTTAGGTGCTCCGACAACAGTAAAAAATTTACAGAAGTCTTACGAAAAAAAAAAAAAAAAGTACAACTATAAATGATTTCGTGGGTTCAGTAACTCCACAGTCGTTTTGATTTGAAAATAATAAATTTTAATATCTGTAAACCCGTGCGCGAAAGGTTTTTGGGTATTAAATTATTTTAAAACTAAACGCGAGTATTTTTGAAATTCTAATTTTGTAGAGACCTAGACATTTCCGTATAAATTTTATAAAAAATTAAGTTTTCCATTTTTATGGATTTTGTGGTTTCAAGCCCTTATTACTTTTCTAAAAACAGATTTTAATTTTCTACTCGAAATCAAAGCTTACTACCGCCCAGTGCCGTATCGATACACGTCCACTAATAATATATCTACTCGGCAAATAAGTGCCATCGAATGATGAGAAGTTAAGATTTTATCGATTATAGAGTATTCCAGTCGTTCGCTCGACATCTTACCTTTCCATACCCCTTTCACATTACTACCAACACCGCAACCAATACAGGTACTATTAAATTGTTTAATAAGGTATACCATTTGCACGGAAACGTAACATCTAGAAACCAAAACGTTAGCAAAAATATGTTATAAGTGTCATGACTCAATAGTTAAAAAAAAAATATATCAGAAATAGATTTTGGACAAATGAAAAAAAAAAGGCGGGGGGAAAAATGGGGGTGGAGCTAAGCACAATACTTGCCCCGGGCGAAGGAATCCGTCCCTGCACAGGGGTTCCAGAACTATTAGTCTTCTTGTTTGACATTTAATTCCATTTATTCACTAAATCTGAAAGACAGAAGACTGACCATAGTACGTCTTATCTCGCATAACATATACGTTTGTTTCACCCACAACACGACTTAGTCGCTGCTCAACATACGATCGTTGCCATCTCATCGCATCAGCACTAAAGACATCAGCTGTAAACAACCACCAAAACTCCACTGCCACAATTGTTGTCCTTGTCGAAGCATGGGAGTGGGAAAGCTATAAAGGCGGAATTGGTTCGCGTGTCAACAACTGTATCGTCTCTACACGCGGAGAGCTCGATTAGAATGTAAGAATTCGTAATTTGAGTTTTTGTCTATGGCACGTTAAATTATGACCACATAATTTTACTGCTGAAGAGTGTGTAGCAAAATCCAATGCTGGTATCTATCAGGGAAATAGGTTTTTAGCTGCGGCAGTCTAAAAACCTTTTTTGACTGTTGTGAGAGGCTCCAAAATCACGTTAATAAAACCAGGGGCGTCATTTAAGGGCGGCAGGGGGGCAAATGACCCCCCCCCCTAGATTTAGAATTTTATACGTATAAAATATATTTTGTTATTTAAATAATGCTCACTCAAGCACATAGAACTGAAGTTTTATTATTTAAGTTTCTAATTTATACATGCTTAATTAATAAAAAAGATGCAACAAAGTCACTGTCACCGAAAAAAAAATCTTGCCTCCCCCCTCCCCTAAAGAAAACCCGGAAATGACGCCGCTGATAATAACCGTTATGTCTTGAAACTACAATACAATCACCGTTGAAGTGTTTCTTCTTTCTGTAAATGAACACGTTAAGCGCTTATTTAGTAGCTGCGAACGAAAAGCCGGATTTCTATCACACAGCAGCGCAATGTTGTGGTATGTAGGCGAGTTCCTTATTCGGCATTGGCGCACCAAATCATTACATATTACAACACTTTGGTACTATTTAACGCCTTTAGAGAGGTGTTATCGAAAATAGGGGCATATTACGACGTAAATTATGCTTGCAAACATAAAAATTATTATGTTGTTAGATTTTTACCGCTTTGGAATTCTCGGATCTGAGACAGGCGATAGAACGTCTCGCGCAGAGATTTTCGGATAGTAAAATTATTTTCAAATCAAAACGCGAGTATTTTTGAAATTCTGATATTATAGAGGCCTAGATATTATCATATTAAAAATTATAAAAGTGACAGCTTTCGATTTTATAGATTTTGTGATTTCAAGCCCTTATTCTTCGGGGAAAAAAAAACGTTTATAATTTTTACTCGAAAGTAAAGCATTCTACCACCCAGTGCTTATAAACAATCGTCCGCTGATAAAATATCTACTCGGCAAAAAAAAAATCCAATAGTTTATGTCAGGGGGAAATTAGTGCATTATTGCTTGGTTGAGTGCCGCGAGGTTATAATCAATCTGAGATGTAAATGGCTGCCGCGTGGTTAATACATTTCATTGAGGACCTTTCTGCATGAGATGAAACTACCCTGTAGTGTGCTACAAAGGCATAATATACAACTTTTGTATCAATTTTAGAGTTATTTTTAAAGTAAAAACCTACAACTTTTTTTTTTGGGAAGGGGGCAATCTTCTCCTACATAATTTTTTGGGGGGACGTGATCTTCTCCAAACCCCCTCCCCCGGTCACCCCCCCCTATCCTTTCCCAGGCACGCCCATGAGGCACACAGTTCATTATACTGTATCAGACCCTTCAAATCCAAAATCAGTCACTTAAATAACGCATTGCATTTTGGTTTAACGAAATTATTCTGCCAACTTACCTTTAAAACTGTAGCGAATATGAAGAAGGACGAGAACTTAATAATATTAGTAATAGTATACTTACTGGGCATATAGTGTACTGAGATGAAAAAATATATTTATTAAAGTGGTTAAGTGTTTCAGTTTCAAGGAAGAGTAGGCGTGTAGGGAGTGACACCTGAATATCCACATTAACAGAACACACAAGACAATTGAATGAGTTCAGAAACTATGTAGGCTATTTTACCATCAGAAAAAAGGTTTGATATCATAAGAGGAAACTGACTGAAATTTAAAATTAAAACATAGCATTCAAAATCACACAGTTCTGAAAATCGTGTTCCGAAGTTAAAATGATTAATTACCAATAAAATAGTAGCACTCCAAATGATTAAAATTTATCCTCAGGGTTCAAATATCAGTTCAAATTAAATGTCTCAAATAATTACTCGGCTGCTCAAATATAAAGACTAATTCTCCCAGGACTTCTGGGTACAGGTATTAAAAAATGTCCAAATCAAGAAATAAATAGTTTAAGTTCTGGAAAAGTTCAACTTAACTTTACCATCCTTACAACACTTATAAGCCGTTGAAAGTAGTTTGACACAACATTATTTGCAGTAAAATACGAAATTTTGGGTGACGAAGAAATGTTCTAATTTTCACTCAGTTGGCCAAAATGGCTTATAACGGCGTCCTCTTCTTTCTTTATGTTCCCTATTAAATTACTATTGTAGTTCCTATCGCCCGGACCTCTTCTTTCATGGTCGGTGAGCCTACGATATTTACTAGCTTTTGGTGGCACTATCTCAAATTCAAATCCTATACTTAGAATGGGCCCAAATTTAAACGATTTCTTATGGCATAAAATTATTCAGTCACCATTAGTTTGAAGAAGCCACCAAAAAGTCCCTGTAGCACACATGAAATTAAGGACTACAAAATCATACTCTTCAATCCTTAATTAAGATAGTGAAAACGTGTTATATATCGCAAGTAAACAAAAATATAGTGAAATTATTACTCAAATATTAATAACATAACAATCAGCAATTAAAAATTATTACATTTACTGTAATTACAATTCTGGATAAAACCATTTAATATTAATTAGTGACTCGTTCTCGGCATAGATACGCTATGTTGTCAGATTAAATAAATTACGTCGGGGCTTTTAAAATACGGTAAAATATTACAAATACTCTCAAAACACATAACATAGCATAAAAATACGTTTTTAGTGGTTAAAATACATTTCTGGAAATTTTAAAATAAGTTAAATTTACCGTTAATGCATTTACTATAATATTCATACTTCATATGTCACAAAAGAAAATCCGTAATTAATGCTTTTTATTTCGCAGCACTTGTTATCTCATGTTTCGAAAACAATAAGATATTGTTATTTACAATTTATACAACTCCTATTTTAAATACATTATTTTAACAAATATATACGTATTGACTACTTGCTTATTTTGTACAAACAAAAGAAAAAAAGTATATAATTAAAATTATTATTAGTACCGCAACTCTAAATTGTAACAGTAATAAAAAAAGCTTACTTGACCACAGTCAAACGCTTGAAGAAACAGGCATTCGCTCAGTTGGAATGGAAAACTATTTTGTACATATCATCATGTCTGTATGTGTCAAAACAGTGACATTAACTCAGCTTTGAAATTTTATTTTTCCATAAGTCATTCTACTATAATAAACGATTTTTAAAAGTACGTCACACCATGTTTTTTCACAACACTTATCAAAATTACGTTTCGTATTTCTGCGTCTTGTATGCACCACCTTCCATCTCTTGATATTTTAAAGAACTACGAGCTCGTAGTCACGTTCAGTTGTGGACTTTCACAGTAGGTGGCAGCACAAACAGCGTATCTAAAATCGATTGTCAGAGTTTCTCTTTTCCGACGCTAGAAGCGCCGCTAGAGCGGGTCCCGCTCATACGAAATTAATACGGAAACTATTATGAAATTCTGGTTAAATAAACCTAAATTAAAGTGTTGTTCGTTTTCTCGTAAAATAATGAACTAATATGTAACGTCATGAAATGTTTAAAAATAAAAGATAAGAAGGTATTTCCTTCCGTCTACAGTAAATATGGCGGGCTTTAGATTTTACAAAAAAAAAGTTTTTTAAAACTTATGTTATGAAGTTA
Source organism: Medauroidea extradentata (assembly GCA_003012365.1). NCBI lineage: Eukaryota > Metazoa > Arthropoda > Insecta > Phasmatodea > Phasmatidae > Medauroidea > Medauroidea extradentata. Next base: position 103,577 of record PNEQ01077800.1, read on the forward strand.
CTGAATATTGTCCACGGTAAATTAATGTCGTTATCATCCAAAGTACGGTGCATTTTATGTATTATTAATTGATAACAAAAAAAAATTAGGCGACAGTAAGTCTCGAACCACGAACCAATATGTACCGTTACAGAAATGCTTAATGTCGGCTGGGAGTCGTGGCGTACTCCTGTAATCCAGCTACTTGGAAGCCGGGAGCAGTGGATGATCTGAGGCTGGGAGCACTGTTGTTCAGCTGCCCATGTTGACTGGGTGTCCGCACTAAGCTCGGCATCAATATGGTCGCCCTTGGGGAGCCTCGGGTGACCAGGTTGGTTGAGGAGGGGCGAATCGGGCCAGGGGGGAAACCCAGCAGCCAAAAGTCCCCGTGTCGAGCAGTAGTGGGATAGCACCTAGGAGTGGGTACTGGGTGGCAGCCTGGCCAATACGACCAGACCTGATCCTTTTTTAAGCTTTTCATTACATTCTTTTCAAATTAACTCTTCGTGTCTTTTCAGAATTTTCTCAGTCTTATTTTTTTATTGTTCTGTTTCCATTTTATTTTGCATTGTATGTACAGTCAGTAAAGTTGAAATTCGTTATTATGTCACCTTCCAAGAAAACTAGACTACCTATTAGTTTTGTCCAAGGTATAACAGTTCAAAACCTCTGCACAAAACTGTCAACCATGTATTCATTGAATAGGAAGATAATTTAAATAAATATGCACTTCAAGCACGGGTGACGTTAGCTGGAGAACGTGGTTGGAGCAGTGTAAAGAGAGAAGCACTATTTTTCTAACACAAGTTATTTTTTTACTTTTACAACATATTTTCTGCACCATTAGATTATTATCTCTCCTTGTGGTACAAATTCTGAACTTAACGATTCTTGAAGAATCATTTTGATAGCAATTGCATATATGCCTGTATTCATTTTGCCATATTAACTTATTTGTTGGTTTTTATAATTCATCAATTTTTATTTTTAACAGTTGTAGTACTTACGAAACAATTGCGAATGTTAATTTTTTGTGAGTGTGTTCCGGACTAGCTGTAAAAATTTTAAACAATATTTTTTCAACTTTTGTACATTGGCGCTAACTTATTTTCACATTATTTCTTTTAAAATTTTGCCTTATTATTATTTTTTAAAATTTATTTTCATTATTTTAATTGTAAACCATAGAGTAACTGCCTTTTTATTCACAAACATTGAGTCACTGATTGAAATTATAATATTCCTAATTAATTTTTTTTTGCACTTGTGACACGCCTATTTGGCAGATTCTCTACAGTAATATTGACGAGTGGCTGCAGGCCCCATGTTATAACTGGGCAGACTGGGCAGCAATCTGGAAGGGGCGCAACTCGCAAGAAGAATTTTTTTTATTACTTTAAATAAAAAAAAATTACTTAATAAATTACACCCTTATATAATTTTATGTATTTCGTGCACTCACATTCTTATGATAAATAATGCGCAACAGCGAATTTTTCAAATTCTTTGCGTGAGTTTTGCAGGGGGGAGGGGGGCAATTAATTTTAATCTGCCCGTGCCCATGGTGCCAGTCACCTGAATCCGGGGTCTGAATGGCAGTTACATGGCAGTTCCCATATGACAATGTTATTGTTGACGTTTGGCGGAAAAGATAAATAATTGTTATTCTGAAAACATATCAAGGCCAGAAGCAGGGCTTTCAGAAAGTATCAAGTTACATTATTACGGCGGGTGTAGTTTGGTACACAGAGTTTCCACCCATTTTAATGTTGTGTGCAATTCTTCTTCGACTTTTTTATTTCATCCGGCTCGGAATAGTGAGCACTCAAAAAAGCCCTGCTAAAGTTCTATTTTCAACCAATTAGTATCTTTACGCGCGTAATGGCTAACGATGGGACATGTCCACGGTCGTAGAAGAACAGGTCTGGACACTCGCCTATCTAACAATGTATTTCGCTTGACCCCCTTGTTGTTTGGCTGCAGTTCGTCAAGTTACCGTGAATGCCGTACTTTTTGGCGCTGTTTTCCGGCGGTCGGACTCAAACTCCGTCCACTTTTTTTCATTGTTAAATTTATAAAGTAAATAAAGACTGCTGGAACCTTTTCTTAAATTTGTGAATGAAGAAAGTATTTCATAAATTGATAAAAAAAACGTTTTGATAAATTGTTTATCTTAGCGGAAAGGAAGTGGGCGGAGTTTAGTCCGACCGCCGTAACATCAGAGCCAATAAAACACAATATTCTCGGTAACTTGGTAAACTACAGCCAAACAACAAGGGGGTCAAATATCCAGGCGAGTGTCCAGACTTGTTATTCTACGACCGTGGACATGTCTAACCTCTCTGGACACGTCACTTGAAGTTTGCGCGGGTAAGATAAGTTGTGCAGGCAGTATTAATCTATAGCCTACAGTTTAATAAAACAAGTTCATTAATTATATAAAATAAAATCATGTTGATTTCGGTTTGATTTTTTTCTGTATTGTTGTATTTAAATAGGGAAACAAACGGAACTATATTGCGTTATTTCGCTGCCAACCATACAAGCAGTAAAGTGACTATAGTTAATGTTGTATTATGTATAGTACGTAAGTCGCCATATTGTGGGTGGCATAAGAGCAGCAGAAAGCAATGCAATGTAATGATGTACGACTGTTCGCACTAAAAATGTAAACATGAAATTATTGGTTTACGTAATCAGTAATGAAGAACAGTACCAGGCGGAACACATTCTAAGGATATGACAATTATGTATATACATAATAAACTTACTGAAAGTAAATAAAAGTTTCTTACCTGTGAAAAGTCAATCCTCCGCAACTGCCGAATCTTAGTGCAGTCTATAACTGCACAAGCTTTCACCATAATTGTGTATTTAAAGAAAAACTAAAACAATTCAATTCAATTTTTTGCCTCTACTGTGTCGACTGCTGGATGCTTCACATTTGCTCAGACATTTACACTCCAAAGGCTATTACCTCCATGGTTCACGTTGTGATATTTGACGGTTCCGGCCATCCTGAGTTCAGTTTTCCATGGTTTCCCGAAAGAACTCCTGGCTGGCTTTATATATATATATATATATATATATATATATATATATATATATATATATATATATATATATATATAATTTTGTAACATGCCATGGCTGAATCCTCTCCTAGGTCCTGTCATTAGGCGTATTTTGACGGTTGAATCGGTAGCACGTTTCAGAATCAGAGACTTTTCGTGACTCCGGTAGCAGTAGTGTTTGCAAACGCACAGCAAATAGTTTGCTGCAGTTTATAGTTTTTGGCTACCTGAGTAGCTAGGAAAGTTACAAGATTCGTTTACAGGGAAAGGCTGTTGTTCGGTAATTTCCGTTTGTGTATAATTCACAGGCAGACCAGGGCCGTGTTCCAATTCACGCCGTAAGGGCCCTTAACTGGCTTCGTGCCCTTAAAAAATGCATCGCGGATGTGACGTCACTCAAGTGCTGTTCCAATTTGAGCGAAGGGTACGAATGCACCCTTAAATGTCCCCTTTAGCTAAGGATACATGCGACGTCCCCTTACGCGCTTTGCTGCGATTTTCGAGAGACGAGTATTTGAACTGTAAATGAGATATATTTATTTACGAAGTGTGATCGCATGATAACTGTGTAGAAATGTCGCGCGAAATGGCGAAGCGACTATAAAGTTGAGTTAATGTTTCATGATTTTCTCATGTGCGCAAATATATTCCCTTACACGTTCGCTTTATACTCCCTAAATAAAAAAGTAAATCTAAAACATTTTTTAGTTAATTTAAGCGCAATTAAAAATATGTATAAACATAAATCAATCAATACAATTTTTTAAACAGTTTTCATTGTGCCGAGTATTTTCCCGCCGTTTGATTCAGTATACAGATAGTAATCTAGTTAGCTTGATGTAAATAATTCTTAAACATTCCGCTTGTGTTCTCTCAAAAACAGTGTACAGTTTTATTCTTATCACGAAAAGTACGTTTTATAATTTCTGAATAGCAGAACTGTTGACTTTATTTATACATGTACAATATAGGTTATGTTGTTTAAGTGAATAAGGGTGTACGAAACCACGAATACACACTTCGCATCGAAGGTGTCAAGAGCTCGTGAGGAATTATGGGACATAAAGGGCTCAAGGGCAAGTGAACGAGGGAACATTGCAACTAATTGGAACACAGCCCTGGATTTGTAATTTAGCGCGTAAATGTAAGGTAGTTCACATTGTAGCGCGCTATTTTCAGATTAGCATATGAAATAATAATTCAAAGAGAAATTTTGAAATTCCCGCCCGACTCAGGAAAATTCGGTAACAATCATTTTCGCGCTTGCTTGTTAAATTCAAATGTTTCACTGCAAATACTTGTAACCAGTCTATTGCTTATTCAACCGCGAAAATACGCCTATTGTGTAAGTAACGTGTAACCGTCTCTATGAGTTCGCTCGCTGTCGACGAGACGAAAAGCACACTATTTACTCTAATATGTACGGCGTATTTGAATGTTCACCGCTCGATCCAGCTGTTGTAGAAACACCGGTTTATACCGGTTGAAGCCTGCCTCTGCAGCGTGTCGGCAGCATGCCGGCATACCGTGCGAGAAGTCCTTGATTCGAATTCCAGCACGGGTATAGATGTTTCAGTTGTTCACTTAGGTATAGGTAGTTGTAAGCCGGCCCTTATTACGCCTAACGACATAAAACCGGAGGTTGTATAAACAAACCGTCTAAAATAAATAAATGCACAGGTTGAGGCATTTTTAGAACATAACGCTTCGCTTACAACATTTCTTTCGTTATGAGTGAAAAGGGCATATGTCTGCAAATGAGAAATAACATATCCAGATTGAACATCGCTCTAACATATTTATCAAATAAAACACTAAAAATTTCAAAAATAAAAAAATCTAATACAACATCCTGCAGTATGTACAAATTTAAAAAAAACAAATAATGACATCTAAAATGAAAATGGTCATTTATGTTTGACTTAACATTTCACAAGTGCTATATAAATGAATTAATGTCTTGGCGAAATTATATTCGAAAATTAACATAATTGTGATCTGGTTCACATCCATGATATTCGCCGAACGTCTAAATTGCTTGAAATAGAAGACACATTGATTCAACCGGACTCTACTGAGACACTACTTTTCGGGCGCCCGGAGCAACACGGGGTGTATGAAACTGAAATTTTCTAATACGCTTCTGACGCTGTGAACTCTCTTTACGCTGTTGACAGATGAGGTGATAAAAACACTAACCCATCGCAATCGATATTCCATTCCATCAGTTGGTTTAACTTAGCTGTAACCGAACATCACGCAAACCTGCGCATTTGAAACTGTTTCTTTACGTCTAAGAAAAAAATTTATTTTTAGATTGCTTAGTCTAAAGCGATGAAATTATTCCTTTACATTAAAGAAAAGTTAACAATAAAATAATTGGTCCTGCCAAATTTTTATGTAAAATATTTCCCTATAAAATTAATTAATTTTCTTTGTAGCAAGGACATTTTTAAACATAAAGTTTGATGAAAGAAATTTGTAACTTTACTATAAACATTATATTACCATAGCGAAAACTTAATTTGCCGCAAGCTATTAAGGCCATCTCTTTAATTTATTTCAAACAATTACAAAGAACTTGAATATTTTTTAACCAAATGCTTTGAAATAAATTGAGACTTTATACAGTCATACGATAAACAAATTTGCCGGAGGGTTTTTCAAAATAATGTACCGTTTGCTAGCAAAAAAATATTTTGCTTCATTTTGGCTTATTTTGGCAACAAAATATGTGCTATTTCAGGGGCAAAAATCTAAAAATCTGTTTGGTGTATTGCAACAGAAAAATTGAGACACAAACGATGATATATAAGTGTTAAAAAAGTGCGAGAATGAATTTTTGATATATGTATTAATTTACATTGAAAAATATATTTTCGAAACCACTGCAAAACTAAAGAGCGAGGCCTTAAACAGCTGGTCATTTTTAAACAAAAGCGACCTTACAGCGACAAAATTGGTGCTGTGCCGAAGAGAGAGCCTTCATATTGCGCGTGGCATACTGGCAATGTATACGGGATTGATCTGTCGACAGTTGGTACTGGTAGTATTTTACTGGCTCGGTATAAAGACTACCGTGACAAACCAGTATTACTGGCTTAGGTACAGAATAACATCTCTGGACTACATGTCCGGTACGCAATGCGGCGCTTATTCTTGTGGTAGAAAATCGCTGTTTTAGGACCTGTTCCTCAGGTTCAAGACTCCTGTTTTGAAATATTTCCTACATAACATCGTTCAATATATGTAGTAGCGTGTGCCAACTTCTGTGGGAAGGTATTTGAAGGGCTTCAGCGAGTGATGTAATTATTTTGTAGGCTGTGATCAAGTCTAGCCTATTAATAATTATTTTACTCCAGCTCAAAAAATTTTATACATTTAGTGTAAAGATTTGTTCATGTAAATAAATTTAGTTTAATCAACGTTATTCGTTGCTATTACCTGTATTTAATATGTAGATATTTGTTACCTCTTAGATCTTTCGTGGTATCAAAGTGTAGATATTGTAGTTCTGCATTGTGTTCTTATTAAGTATGTTAAGAAAGTATTAAACTTGTGGATCATTCGGCCATTTCTTAATATAAATAATAATATGCGGTGCATGCAAGACTAAATCAAATACGCCAGTTGTCTAAGGATAGAGTATTAAAAACTAAATACAGCTTTATTAAACTGAAAATAAAAGTTACCTTTTCAAGTTACTCTATATTCATGTGAGCACTTTGTGCTCCTGTGATTCGTACTCAATGGACATGAAAATAAATACACCAAGTTAATGGAAAATAAAAACTTTTATTTAATTTTTTTATTTATTAAAATACTGTGTTTGACATGGTGACAAATGTTACGGTAACAACTAACATGATAAACTGAATAAATATCTAAGGTACTGAAAATTTCTAAAGCAAAACATAACATGCTCATAATTATAAAATTTTGCTAACAATATAGCATTTCATGGAAACCAGGATTTAACTAAAATACTAAAGAAAATTTTATAATCATGCATCAGATTATGTTAGTAATACTAGCTGTCCTCTCTTCATGACTTGTGTAAAATGTGTGAATTCTATCGTTAAATATTTTGTACATTTCAAAATTTCGTTCGCTGACGTAAGCATATGTAATATATTATTTTCTGTTTTCTCAAGTATGACGATCAGTATCTTACTACGTAATTGAGTTTCTCAGACACCTTTGTAATTGTCTTGTGTATAAGTAACATCTTCTATATTCTTGTTGGCATTATGTAACACAATTTTCCCCCTCAGAAACATCAGCCGCAGGTGATTTTTTCACAAATACATTCAGATCGCTTTCAAACTACCCAGTTATCGAAAGACACAGTATCATTGAAATTACGTTCACACGACAACCTTAAAAAGTGTAAAATATTTAGTTAGGTGCGTCAAGTAAACGAAGACTCCTTGTTTACTGCTCGGGATTATAACCCATAATATGCAGGTCAGAACAGTAGTAGTAACAACGGGCGTAGACGAACAGGTCTGGACACTCGCTTGGAAACTTGAACCCCTTGTTGTTTGGTTAAAGTTCACCGAGTTACCGTGAGTGTTGTACGTCTTTGGCGCTGCAATCAGGGTGGTCAAGCTCAAAATCCACCCACTTCCCTCCCACTTTTTCTAGTGTTTACATTATAAAGATAAACAATATATCAAAACGAATTTTTTTATCAATTTATGAAATACTTCCTGCGCTCACAATTCTAAAGCATGACTTCAGCAATCTTTATTTACTTCATAGTGTAACCACTGGAAAAAAGTTGGTGGAGTTAGAGCCCGACCGCCCTGATTGCAGCGCCAAAGATGCACAACACTCTCGGTAACTTGGCGAACTACAGTCAAACAAGGGAGTCAAGCAAAATACACTCACTGGTAAATAGGCGAGTGTCCAGACCTGTACTTCTACGACCGTCGTAGTAACATAAATAAAATATCTGTGGAGCGTAAGAGTGAACTAACTACAGTGCAGTGTTGCCACATTGTGCACGTAAACTGTCGTACAACATTTTACCACTGACATTTTGTCTCCATTTATCCTATAATGGTGTGCTTACTATGCGGTTTTTGTTGACATCTAGCATTGATACATAGTGAACATATGAATAAAAGCGTCCAATTAGAATTGGTTTTTCGAGTCTCCGAAATTTGGTGGCTAAGAATCGTTACGTGCGTTAGTTATTTTAGCTTTTCCCATTAAATAAGTTATACATATATGTTCAATAAATAGTTAGTTACTAATGACTGTTAGTCGGTGAATGTTCGTTAGTATACCAGTAAATACAATTTTTCTGTCTAAAAAAACTTTTAAATCGAAGAGATTCACAACCTTCTCTACATACAGTAGTTCCACACACGAATTTTCAATAATTGTACTTAGGTCTACATGTGTTTATCTGGGTGGAAAAAGGAAGAGAATTTTTTCAACACTTTTTGGCGCTAAATTAAAATGTAACTGCGTAAAGCACAACCAAAAAAGAAGCCTGAAACAAACACAATATATATATTTTTTTTGCATTCTCGCAAGATTACGAAATACTAACAGAATATAATTGTTTTTTTCTTCACGGATATTAACCCAGATGTTTTTACCAAAAATGAGCAATAAATCCATGTACAGGTTATCAGAACTGTGCGATTTCTAGCGACACTGCCCCCCCCCCTTCTTTTTCCACTCCATCCAAGAAAATTTCGACGTCCATGCTGAATTCATGCGTCGGCAATCATTTCTTTGTTGGCGTTCTAAAAGTTTTTCCGTCTTCGCCTGTGCCTACTGGCAAATGCAGAGGGTTACCCTGCTATGAAATATGCAGATTTCTGTTACAATTATAAATGGGCTACAATTGTTAAAACAGGCGTGTATTTTTCTCAGCTAATAAATTACATATGTATACATGGGCGGCGGAACCAGTGGGTCATAGGGGTCAAATGACCCCCTAATAATCTACTTGCAGTAAGGGTTAGGTTCTCAAGACTGACTACAGAGGTGCAGAATAATTAAGTAGAAAACTCTTGACTGTTTGTCAGCACATATTTCACTTAAATGTGTGACTTCTATCAGATAGATAAAAACCCTCTAAACACATGAGTAGAATCTGTAAAGCTGTAAAATACGTGAATTTTTTTTAAAAATCTTGACCATTAATGACGGGCACCTTCCGCTGCCCCTGAACATACAAGAAAACAAAGGGCGGACATACATTCTAGCTTGCAAGTCGAATAATTTTCCTGTGGATGGCTGCATGAAACAATAAAATAACTAACGAAACTTACTTTGTTGGCTGGAGATTTTGAAAGCAACACAAAAAAAATACTGACCTAGCAACATATTGCTGCCAACATTGCAAAGTTTAGGTAAGAATATAAGCAGTCGCAATAAGAACGGCAAAACCACTGGTAATGAGGCCATGTGCCGGTTCGTGGTTTGGTAATTAAGTATTTTGGTTAAGTGAGATTAGAACACAGTCAGGTGTATCATTCATGGCAAGTTTCGTTGCACCCTAAAAAACTAACTACTAATAGGAGAAAAACATCTTTAGTGTACTAAATATGATTACATGTGCATTTATAAATCTAATATTGTCAATCATAGCTCCCCCTAAACTGTAATCAACTTTGCTGGAGACGGCGACGCAGTAGTAAGGTTAATTATACTACAGGTTATGAAGGTAATGGGATTTTTTATATGAAGAGTTTGGCAAGGAAATATTTCCACCGGTATTTGCGTACGAGTCGGTAAATGGAACTAACAAAATTAAATACGGTAGTAAAATTAATGTTAACTGGTCCTCATAATGAGAAAAATCACTAGATTTAAACTTTTTACTGAAAATCAAGTGGTTTCAACTTTTCAATAGTATATACAAAGAAGTAGTATCTTCAATAATAACAAAATCTTCGTCGTTGTTCGATAATTTTTTAAATCAGAAATGCCAACTAATTTTAACCCCCTTATTAACACCAGCGCAACCTAGCGTAGGAACTTGCCCTACTCAAACTAACTACATTAAACTTCCTAACTTGAAGTAGATTTAACTTCAAGGCAGTTATAATAAGTCACGAGCTGGAGTAAGGAAGGTAGTCACGTGGCAAGAATTTGCCGATCAGTGATGTAGTGATAAACATTTATAATGGTTTTCAGAATTTCAAGATGACAGGAATCCTATACAAAAAGACAGCACATTTTACACATGTTAAATATTTTACTAAATGCTACGTCCGCAGCGCTATAGTAAAATATTTTAAATAACTGTTTATAAAAACAAAAAAAGAAATCAGAAATTCCAACATAAAATTCAGCGCTGAAATAGCATCAGTTCAGAATTGTAGGTTTCTCGAAGTCAATTTGCAAAAATACAGAAAAAAAAAAAACAGCAATTCTAGACAATAGGTTTTGCCAACATTCTGAGCAAAAAATTTTCTCGATTAACGAATATCTGAAGAACAGTCTCTGACGCCGAAATATCGTACATTTAACTGCGGCGCAAGAGATCATGCTTAACTAATGCATCATTACTGGATTTATTTGCTTGGTCATACTCCATTGCTAAATAAATGACTGTCAAAAGAAAACAAAATATGGCAAAAAAAAGCTAAGCCGAGTATGCTTTAGTCAACAGGATACATACACAACTTTAAATTCCAAAAATTGTATCGGGTCATTTATTTCGCAATGGAGTATGTCCAAGCAAATAAATCTAGTCATGCACTCCCACTGCACAGTTCTTTCAAAGATCATATAAATGCATCATTATAGGTAAATGTTTGCTCATAAAGTTGGCAAAAATAATTGTTAAGGATTGTTGTTTTGTATTTGTTCTACATTGACTTCCCTAAAGCGTAGATCTCAATCGATGAATTTAGTTCATATTAGTCTTAAGTGACAATTAAATAGTTTATTTTTTACAAAGTATTCTTGAAAAGGTAGTGTTCGAAAGTTATCACGCCATCGTAAGCAGCCAGTATCCAACCCTACCCTGGTGGATTTTATAACCGCCTTTAGCAGTTGGTAGGCACTTGTGCCGGGGAGATATAGGCCGACGATGCTGAAGGAATGCCGGCTGGAGTAGACGGTGTAGGGGCGGACGTCCGCGTCACTCGTAGATGCGGCGATCACCGACGTCCTTGGCAGTCTCGCAGACGTACCAGCGGGTCAGCAGGACGACCAGAAACAGCCCCAGCAGCACGCCCGCAGATGTCAGCACAGCTTCCAGCACCTGCGAGCACACACACAGGTCTGCCTTGTATGGGCGCCAACGAGCTATATAGTAAACATGGAGGGGCGGAAACAGCAATCTCCATGGCTCTGAGGTGAAGCCCAATTGAACGCGGTATTTTGACTCTAGATAAAATGGTGGACTCTTATATCCGGTCAAAATACGAGAGCGATTATGATTATTTTAAACATTATTACAGTATAATATATTACAATAATTGTTGGCATTTTTTCCCGTGTTTAGCGAGAATATAGTGGAGCTATAAAGTAACGGATTTTATGCGAACGTATGACGGATTTTCAACATAACGTAGGCCACACTGCTGTTCGCCATGTTTTCTAGGGTCAAAACAGTCGTTCAATTGGGATTCACTTTGGAAGCGTTTCCGCCCCTCTATGTTAACTATACCTATAACTCGTTGATGGGCGCTTATGATGGTAGAGTAGGTCAGCCAAAATTTCAAGTTGAAGGTGTTCGAGAACTAACTGGAGTGAAATTTGCCTGTGTTCTACATTTCAAATGGTGGCCTCTCGATCAACAACTGAAAATAATATTATCTTTCAACATGTACAAAATAGCGTGTCAAGAATGCACTGCAGACGTAGTATTTAGAAAAATATTGTTCAGGTGATTTTTTATTCCCACTATCTTGAATAGCACTTCAAGGGAGTTCATCAAATCCTCGTAATCGATAAAACCTTGTCACATAACTAACTGAGATAACCTACTCTACTCCAGCGAGTGAATTTTCATAAGCGCCAATGTTTCTTCCGGTCTCGTCAAAACCACAGACTAAATAGTAATGTATAGGAACCCCTGATTTCTGCCCCAATTTGTTTTAGTGTCTTGCATTCCCATCTGCAATTCTGCTTCATTACAATTGTCAGAGCGCCTTTGTGGAAAGACGTTCCTCATTTGTCTGTTCCAATCAGAATAAGGTGAGTGAGTGAGAGATTTTGGTCAGCGCTTGACATCGAGGTCTTCAACGCTGGTAAAGGGCCACGCATGAGGTGAGTATGGATCAGCGCCGGAATGAAGGGCCTTGGTGGGAGACGTAGAATAATGTTGCTGCGATACCACACGTCTTGACCATTAAAAAGAACTGCAGATGTGCACATGAGGTCACTTATGACGCTGTAAAGGACAGGTAGGTAGAGCCCTTAAGAGGGCGAGGCACATAATTCAACGCTTAAAGTATTAATCTATAACTGTAGATTTCTTGAAGCCAACTTGTGAAGATTGAACAGTAGCGATCCTAGACAATAGTTTTAGCCAACGTTTTAAACAAAATTGTTTCCAGTGTTACGAACTTCTGAGGCACAATCTCTGACGCCGGAACCTCGTGCATTTAACTGGGGCGCGAGAGACCACACGTAACTAATTAGTAATTTTGGATAAATATTTACTCATACATAAAGTTGGCAAATACCATCATCTAGGATTGTAATTGAGCATTTTATCCATATTAGCTTCGAAAAAAGCGTAGGAATCAACTGATGTTTCAGCGTTTGTTTATCTATCACGCACTCGTCGGCAACTCACTTTGTCCTGGAAGCGCTTGTGCTGCAGGCAGGTGCTGTACGGCGTGTTGGTGAAGGTGACCGAGGTGTACAGCGGCACCCACAACTTTGGGAACATCCCGTTCAGCAACTGGTCCAGCTTCTTCCTGAAGATGAACGACTTCTTGTTCACCAGGTCACGCATCTGTGGAGTAGGAAACCTCCCTGATTATATTGCTCGTTTGGTTCACTTGCTACCAAACTCCACAAGTAAAAATCAACTCATTACTGAGATTTTAACATGTTTGTTGAAATGGGAATTTATTGGTTTGTGAACAAACGCCATTGCTCATGTTTTGTTGACCGAACTTATATTGAAAAACAAAGTGACAAAACACACAAAAAAAAAACCAGGAAAAACACAGAAAACTTAAGAAAACCAATCCCAGAGGAATTCTGTCAGGTTTTTTTTTCAGCAAGAATTCTAAAGATAGAATTCTGTCAAGAATTTGACAACACTCAAACACAAAAGACAGACACACAGAAAAAGCAGATTCCCAATATGAGATAAGATGAAAAAAAAATACATAAATTGGGTACAGTGTACAACAAATTAAAAAACAAGAGACAACACAATACAAGTTAAAATCAACGAAACAATGCCAAGACAGTAGTGACTGTTCTCTAGAGCCATTGTTCTTGTGAAAAGATCCAGCCGTATGTGCACATCTGCACGTTATTGGCAGAGTGTACACGGGCAGAGACGAGTCTACTGTTACAAGCAGGTAGAACCCCAAGACGCAAAGATGGTAAGGTAAGTGGGCTTAACGTCTCGTCAACAGTGAGGTCAATATAGACGGTGACACACAACTTGGTACAATGACAGGAGCTGGGAGAGGATTCAGTCATGGCCTTTGGTAAGGAATCATCATTCCAGCATTCGGTTAGAACGATTTCGGGAAACCGTAATACGCGAAGAGTTAAAATAATCCAATCACTGACAATGAAGCAGATGTGCACATACGACATTGAAAAAAATTTTAATCAAAATCAGCTGCTCTTCTGTTCCCTTAAAGTAGAGCGTGTCACAGAGAAAACTTTCAGTCGAGGAACTCGCACAACAAACCATCACAAAGACAAGGAGTATAGGAAGGAGGGACGTTTACCTCGACGTAGTTGTAGAGCGCGAGGTCGCAGATGGCCGCGGCGTCCCCGCCTCTCGTCTCTGAGAACTCCCTGAGCACTAGAGACATGTTGTCATGGTGTCGCGTCATCAACTCGTTCAGCAGGCGGCAGTCCTCGAACCCCTGTAACATGAGCATGTCTCCTACAAACCGCACTTGCTCTCACAGTTCTTCTCCACTCACTGCTGTCTGCACGTTCCTTTTATTAACTCAGTAACACTTCACATATCTCACCACGTTTTTATTAACTCGTTTAGACTAAAAAGCAGAAATTAATTATTTGAGTAGAAATAACACTATTTTTGCGCTGCAAATTAATTGAGCTGTTGTGTGAGTTTTTTTTTTTTTTTTCAATGATAGCTACTCTCTACACTACTTATATCTACAGCATGTACCCCAAATTTTTCGTTTTAAATCTTACAAGTATTTTATGTAATAAATATTTTATACCGTCCGTTTCAAAAATGTTTTATACTTATTTCTTTTCAACCAATTTTTATTCTTAAACCGGTTCAGGAAGAAACACTGCCAAATTATCATATGCCAATAAAAGTGTATCATACTTTTTTACTGGTACAATAACAAAACGTTTGTTGCGATGTGTGTCCGTTCACTCGTTTGTCTTGCCTCTTAAGTACTGCGAAGTGATTTGTGAAATTAATTGTTCCCCGGATGCCCGGTTGTCACATTGTCAGTATAGGCAGGTTTAGTCAGTATCGTAACTACAATAGGGAGTAAGAATCATCTGAGATATCGATTAACCTCCTTGACAACATTTATACTTAATCAGCGTTCAAAACCTCGAATTTTAATGTTGACGAAATCTCTCAACTCTCCACCTTACCTCCACGGGAAAAACTCTCTTTGAGACAAACGTCACGAGTTGGGCTTACATATTACAATTAACAACTGTCAAAATTTTCCACAAGGATTCACAGCCCGAAATATTTTGGGTAATTTTCTGAACAATCTGTACATGAATGAAGGGCAAAAATCTGGCTAGGTTTCATTGGAAAGTTTTGTATGAAGATTCCTTTGGGCAGAGCTGTAATAACACGTTTCTTGAAATTGTGTTCACTGTCACATTTCTCGAAAAGTTAACTCGAAATCTAACTTAGTGAACTGGGGCAGATTATTAAGTTATTCACACATCTTATGGTTATATTTTGACAGTTTTCGTGTTTAGAAAGGCGATCATTAATAAGTTTTTTTTCCCTTCAGGAAATTACACGTCATTACTAGAAACCAGTAAAATTCATGTTATTTGATTGCAAGTTATACTTATGTCACTATCCTATACATACCAGAGAACAATAATGTGATTAACTCGGCCACGAGCGTCCATGTCATGTAATTCACTTCTGTGGCCGATTAACAAGATGTCGAACATTCTACCATGGAACTTATAATTTTATTGAAATGAAGCATTCTCCGCAACAAGCCACGATATTGTTGGCCCAAGAAATACGTCGAACGAAACAGTTGTCAGAAAATAACGCCAAATTTTGAACGTCTCTTAGTCATTACAGCTGCATCTAAATGCAGTCAATCTGTCTGAATACCACCTTCCGGTGTAAAATGGACTTTAGAGCTGTGTATACCCATAGCTTGCGGTCACGGACTTTAAATGGCGAATCAATTTTTAAATTAATCACTTCTCAAATCATCAATAATTTGTAAGACTTTTAGATTGAAGAATTATCTTTAAATTTGGACCACTAAGAATTTATTTAATTTTACATTGATTCCAAATCTTAAGTATGTGGCAGTAAGCTAGATAGGCCGAGAAATCAGACACACACACACACACACATATATATATATAATATTTAACGTGCACAGTGTGGCAACACCGCACGGATAGTACCCTCTTGCACTCCTCGTCCAGGTATTATTTTATGTATGTTACGTCAAGTAAATGTATGGACTGTTCGGGATTTTAACCTTCACCCATAATATGCAGAAGTAGTACGATAAGGAAGATATCTGTGGAGCGCAAGAGGGGACTAACTACGGTGCTGTGTTAAAAAACAAATTACCTTGCAACACATTGAACAAAACTTTCGTTAATAACTAAAAAACGAATGGTTTTCGAACGTACGTTTATATTAACTTTATTTTCTTGTTTTGGTGTAAGGAACCTACCCCGAAGGTTGTAAAAGAATTTCAGAAACATTCTGTATATTATTAGTAATTTTTAAATTGCCACATTTTCCACGAACAACGTATACCAACCCACCGCAACGAACGCTTGCCATGGGTGTCTGTAAGTCAGTAACTTGAATCTGTACAAGTTAATTTCTCTCGTAAGATAAAAGGTTTCTCTTCATATATGGACTTCGCCGCACCAAACTTACCGCATTCATGCCTTGACCATAAAACGGCACCATAGCGTGAGCTGCGTCTCCTATGATGACTGCCGTGCTGCCGTAGTGGTAGGGATTGCACTGGAAAAAACAAAACATGATCGTATTTTCATTACATAACTCGATAAGGAAATAGGAACTCTTGATTAAGTAAACTGCGACAATAATTCACTTTGCAAGGTAAATTATCCAAGGACCAGAAATGTGTAAATAATTTAACATGCTGAGTGTAAAATAATACATACTGACGTTACTTAAATCGGCCTGTAAATTAGGCTGTCGAAAAAAAAAATAACAGAGTCTTAAGGTCTCGGAGCGGTGTGTCGTAAGGTCGACATTTTTTTTGCGACATCTGCTCAACGTTCTTGTGTGATGTCTGCTCAGAAACAGCATTAAGAATTCTTTATATGTGTGTATAGATATTTCAGGACTCCACTAATCTACAAAGATTGTTATATTATACTCGAAAATTGAGAAAATGGATGGTTTTACGATTTTTTTTATTTTTGAAAACCTTGGTGCCGAATCATTGAAAAGGTACAGGCGTTTACAATTAATTTTATGTTAAATATGACGTCATAAAATTATATGGCCGCCATTGAATGTATCATAGACATGATCTATCGGCGAGAAGACACCACGCCAGTTCAGTGACTTGCATCTAGAGGCTAGGATTAGGCGTGATGCGCTTGCTGTGTCGTCCTTACAGCTCCTAGACTTCTAAGCCTCGAGCGAGCGAAGAGTGTCCACCCAGAAGGACACCTGAACTTACAGAGGAAGTCTTGTCCGGGCGGGAACATGAGAATGTAGGGACAGATACCTTGACGCTGACGAGGGGCGACGGCTTGTTGGCGAAGAAGTCGTTGACCAGCTGCTCCTCGCCGATGAGAGGCAGCGAGTCTGGGAAGTGCTCGGCGAAGAAGCGCAACAGACTGTCAGCGTCGTTCAGTTGCTGGAACTGCTGGAAGGGCATGAAGAGAGTGACGGTGTAGGAGCGGTCCTGGTTCGGCAGCGCGATCATCATGAAGGTGTTGCGTGGCCAGATGTGCAGGTGGTTCGCCTCCATCGCAAACTGCAACAGCGAACCTTCCACAGTCTACTACGATCGCTAATACTTGGACACACTGTAAACAAATTACCTAAACTTTACTTACATAACATATTTAGGAAACATGTGTAAGCTCTCGTGACCGACAAACAGGAAAGATTGATATAGCACACACAAGGTCCATCCAGTCAAAAGTAACACCCAATTCGTAAAAGGTTCTTGTCTTACGCGGTCGTTAAAGTCTCTTGTTGACGAGCGCGGAGTATTTTTCTACTTTAACGCCAAAATTTACGAGACCAGGAAGTACTGCAACAATCTAAGAAATCAAATCGGAATGCATAAACGTATACGCGCAATGAACAAAAACTTATACATCTTGGATTTGCAAAACCTGAAATTTGACCTTTTAGTTGAATGATAGTCTCAATCCAAAGTGACAAAAACATTAACGTGAATCGTAGCTCATGTCGATAAAAACCAAATTAATAAAACAACTGCTCACATGGGGAAAAATTACTGTAATCATGGGGCAATTTTTTTTCTTCTCAGTGGTATCTTGACTGTATGCTTCTGAAAATGTGTAATATAGTAAATTGAAAATTTGCTGTCTTTTAATGAACTGATATTCTAAAATTATATTTTAAGTGCAGAGGTCCCTATCAGGTGCCTTGCTTTTGGGGTTTTGCCCTTAGATTGCAGTCATCCAACCACGCAGCTACGCCGTGGCATCATTAACTACGTTTAAGAATAAGCCCTTGTACGTACATACGCGCTATCTACGAGAGCTGACTGACGCCCAAGGAAGCCAAGAGGCTTGTCCCGCACCTGACAGCAGCATATGTGTAATCCGATGAGACACTGGCCGTGTTCGATTTCAGTGCAACGTGCTCTTGATCACCTGCCCTTGAGTCCTAAGCCCTTGTTCCCTTCATGAAGTAGGGTGCATTTTGTGAATTAGGATCTAAGGCTTGACAAGGGTAAGTGGCTCGTGCCCTTAGCCGACATGGATATTCTAGGGTGCGTATGAGCCCTTGTTATGAATTCAAACAGCGTCGTGTGTGACGTCACTTTTCAAGGGCTTAAAGCGTGGTAAGGGCCAAATCGAACATGGCTTCTGTCAGATGAAGATGAAAGAGGTCATCCACAGGTCTTCACGAAGGTAGGGCAGTAGACTCAAGGTTTCTAGAGAAGAAGTGTAGACTCACCTCGCCGTCAGCGGTGGGCGGTATACACAGCTCCAGGTAGCCGTGCTCGATATAGTGCTGGCTGTAGTTGTATCCACGTCGCCTCACTAGCTGACCCCTGACGGCCGAGTGTGCGCCGTCAGCCCCTACCACCAAGTCCGCCTGCTGCAGTAGCAGATCTGAGCTGCCCGTCCTGACACACAACCAGGGAGTATAAAATTAGTCAATAGAACTCAACAATAGGCGATGCCCAGTAGTTTGTCAGTGATTTTAAAAATGTTTAATCAAAGTAAAATAATTTTCGTGTAAAAAAATTCCCTACATTGTTTTGTAACAAATATTTGATAATTTGTACCAATTTTTTTTGTTAACAATGAACCTCGTAATTTTTCAGATTTTTGCACCCAAAGCATAACAAATTTTGTTATGAATAAAGCCAAAATTCAGCAAATTATTTTTTGTAAACGAACAGTGCATTTTTTTTTTTTTTTGCAAAAAGCCTGCATAGAATTGTGCATCTTATCTCTGTTCATAGTCTTGAATTTTTTCAAAGCATTCCTTTAAAATAAGTTGGGTATTTTGCACCAACAACCTAGAATGGCCTTAAACGAGGAGACACGAAATCGTATACAATTTTGATTTTTACTCATTGGTATTATCTTGATAGCTAAATTTTTATCAGTACATGTAAATGTTGATAGTTCTAAATAAAATATTTGTTAATTGCATGCGTTAGTGTATAGCCTATACATATTTTAGTGCGTCGTTACTTCGTAAATATTTTTTTTTATGCATAAACTGCCACTCTGGATGCTCTCAGCTTCGGCAATCTTCGGTAAGGATTCGTCTGTCCTGTTCGAGTTACGAGGGCATGCACGCAACCATATTCACATTCCATATTCACATTAAACAATCATTATTTTCGTACACCGGCACACAAACATCTGCGTTAATGTTTAAGAAAAACTTCATACATTAAAATAATGCGTGAATTTGCAATTTCGTTTGGCGGCATTATAGATTTGTCAGTCCTGTTCACGCACTGATCACAATCAATTATCAACTGTCTTCTAACCGTAGCAGTAGATGCTCTGTGCTTCTAACATTGCAAGACGGTTGCACGTGATAGCTCCACGAATTATTTCATTATTTATTATTGGTTTGAAGTTGTCAAAGGAGCGGCAAAACAACCACCGATCAACCACAGAAGCGACAGTTATTAGCATCTTAAGGACTTGGATTGAACCTGTGAAACTCAAGTACCTAAGTGAACTTCTATGAAAAATATTTGGGAACGTGTTGTCTAAAATAATTAATGTCAGTGCAAATATCTTGCGTATTATTTGCAAGAAATCTCACAGAAATATACACTATAGAATATAAAACGTATATCGAATACTTGCAAACAGTCTCGTGTGAGAAGTTTGTAACATTTTGGTTGGATTACTCCTTCTGTTGGCTAAAAAGGTTTCTGAAAGTAAATGGTGATAATTTAAATGAAATCGCACTATTTGCCAATGCGATCGAGGAGATTTTATTTCACATTATATACGCACATTTTACTACTTTAAATTCCGTTTGTTTTGTAGACATAACAATATTTTAAAGATTTTTTACATATTTCGAGTAAGGCCTGACTGAAACATGTGTCTTATATTTTGCGTGTTAAAGTACACAATAACAATTTTCTCCAACGTCAGTGTTACCAGAATGTTTCGGAGTGCGCCACATGTCAACTACTTTGCACAAATACTCCCTCTGCTTCGTCTGGCAACACTGCAGAACGCGCCTCCAGCCTCGACCAACTAACAGCCAGGAATGTATTTGTTACATTGCTTACTGAAGAGTTCGCCTACCTGCAGCTGTTTGGCTCAACCAAGGCTACATGTAGCGTTAGTACTAATGCATAGTGACATGCGAATTTCACGTTATTAGTTGCCGACAGGCTAGAATTCACTATTCTGTACTTACTCTGACACATTCCGTGACATCGGCCCAGGACCTTCGTATCTTTGTGTACCTTCATTACAGAATACCGGGCATTTTACAGGTGACATTATTATCACTGATTGACAAAGTCCTTCAGGTGCGCCACACGAACTGAAAAAGTAACGCGAAATTTCCATGTCTCTATGCGCATGATGCGTTCAGTGTACAACATTTCGGAATCAGCCATTTTTAACCTCCAAGCGCGTCACTTAGCTTTTGAATATAGTATTACTTTAGGACAGGTTATAGGTTAGATATTTTAGTATAGGTTAGGTTAGTTCAGGTTAATTTAGGCTATATTACGAAAATATGATCGTATCAAACTGAAGTATCGAAAATACCCGTTCCATCGTGCAAGTAATTAGACGCAAGTTACAGTTACGCAATCGTCCCAGATCAACAAGTAGTCTGGAGTCTGCAACACTCAGCGAAACAAAGAATGCGGTTTAGGATAAAAAAAAATCACAGTGAATGTCATTTACAATTTTGCTTTATACTCACTAATTTTAAACTTGTTTGTGGTCATTCCACCAAGACAGTAATGTAATATTACAGACCTCTAGCAGTTTTAGAGAATGGAGTCACCATAAATTGAAGATAAAGGGATGTTGACTGTGTTCTTGACTTCTCGACTCAATTTCGGGAGATAAAGGCCACTCACTTGAGAAAGCTCGTCTCTCCCAGTTCCAAATTTGCCGAGACCAACTTATGGTTGAAATGCAGGTGAACGTTCGACAGTTTTTCAGCTTCTGCAATCAAAAATAAGAACAACTGCTATTGCGTATCCTGTACAGACTAGATCACAATTTCTAAGTCCATGATAACGGTTTCTGTTCTTGCAATGTGACTGATAACCGTAGGTTATCTCCGAGTGAAAATAATATAACCAAGAGTAGAGAAAGAAGATTCAGACACGATCAGCAAGATAACTTGCCTTTTTAAATTGCGTAGGGTATTTACAGGAATTAAGAAACTAATCGGCCATGATATACGTTGAGGAACCATCCCAGCATTCATCTTGAGCGATTTCAGGAAACTATGGAATACTGACGTCACGATGGCCGGAGTCGGGAACCGAAACCAGATCCTCCCAAACGGCGAGTTCAGCAGGGCGCGGTCTACCGCAATTTTCATCACCATTTTATATTTTTTATTTGTACCAGATATTTTTTTTCTTATTTTAGACACAAAATGTGACTAAATTTGGCTCTTGTGAAATTTTTTTATCTCTCATAGTTTTCGCGTAATGGCTTGTTAAAGTCATATTTTTGCATGTTTCCGTTTTAACGACTACACTAAAACCAACTGATATACCAAACTAAAAAAAATGACAGTGGATAAAGACATGGCAGGCTACAATGACATGCTCATTAAATTAAAGAATAAAAATTATTTGAATTTAAAAAAATCGCTGAAACCGGAAATAAAAATTTAAAAAGTTCAATAATTTTTTTTAAAAAATACAAATTTTCTTTAATTTTATGAGCATGTCATTGTAGCCAGCAATGTCTTTATTTACTGCGATTTTTTTTTTAGTTTGGTATATCAGTTGATTTTAGTGTAGTCGTTAAAACGGAAACATGCAAAATATGACTTTAACAAACCATTACGCGAAAACTGTGAGAGATAAAAAAATTTCATAAGAGGCAAATTTAGTCACATCTTGTGTCTAAAATAAGAAAAAAATATCTGGTACAAATAAAAAATAAAATAACGAGGATGAAAATTGCGGTGGACCGCACCTCACTCGGTGACGTGGATAATATCCAAAGGTTAAATCTTTAGTGCTCACTTTATCCCGAATGACCTAATAGTGTGGTATTCTTCTTAATCACGGTATCGTAAAGGGCCTGTGCTTTAAACGGGTTGCAGCTAGTTAGGAATATGCTCTTTTTGGCGAAATTATTTTAACGCGCATTCAATTTGTATCTCTACGAAAAGAACGCATACTTCAAACAACGTCGCTATAATTTTAAAAATTCGGCACGTCTATTAGAAACACCATTTTTAGGCCCCTCAAATGACCAAAAACGACTTTACCAGACTGCCGTATCTGGGAAAATAACAACCGGATTCGAAAAAACTACAGAAACAAGCGCTAGACAATGGACTAAGCCGCCAATAAATAAAATAATGTGATCGCCACTTTAAGTCCCACAGGAGAATGGATAGTAATAGTAAAGTGTTGCACGCCAGTTGAGTGGCTCGCATGGAGAGACAATAGTTCTAGAGACCCAGATATGTCGCGGGTTCAGCGACCAGCAGGCTGGACTGCACAGTCCTGTATATACCCTGTCCTCAGCTACTTGTACGTACATTGGATGCTGTTCCAGTGAGTGGTAAGTTATACATACAAGAAGGTAGAGCGGGATTCGGTGAGTGTTTTCATGCTGGTCGGCTACTGGTTCCCAGTCCTCAAGAATGACTTTCAGTAACAGCGGCCGGGAAAGTTTGAAATCTAACGTATTCCCAAATGAATTCGAGAAATGTCTGGGTCTCTTGCAATAATACATTACGCCGGTCAATGGCACTCTTACCGCTCGTGCCTCACACACACAAACGCAATCTATCTAGGAAGGCTGCCATTTAAGTAAGGCAAAAAAGTTCACTATTGTAACGGCAGAGCTACTGAGGGTTACATACGTTAACACGCTAAGCAATACAAGCTCTGGCAAAAAATGTGGTCCTTAATAATTAACAGCCTGCTAAGTGATTTCCGTTGGAATTTTTTAAATATATTGTGTAACAGCGAGTGGCATTCATAAACACACCCCCCCCCCCAATCAAGCTGATTTCTTAGCTCCTCCGTGATGTCAGCTGGTCGAAGTTAAGGCCTTGTTACGGAGTTTTGCAGTGATTTCGAAAATACTTTTTTTTTCCCCTACCTAATACCATATCAAAATTTCGCTGCACAGTTTTGACACTTATATGTTATAATTTGTAGCTGAATATTTTTGTAGAATTATACTGAACGATTTTTTAGATTTCATTACCCAAAGTACCACGTTTTTCGTCGTGAAAATAAGCAAAAATTAAGGAAATTATTTTTTTGCTGGCGAATGGTACATTATTTTTAAAAACGCGTCCACAGTATTGTGCATCGTGTGATTGCACATTGACTCTAATTTTTTTTTTTTTTCAAAACTTTTGGTTAAAAAAATATTTGAGTCATTGGCACCAGTCTGAAAAAAAATCGGGAACAAGCCCTTAATAAGTTAGCTACGCTGGCCCATTACACGCCCTTGGGCCTGGTGGTCCAAGAGCGATATGGAAACGTGTCTGCCATCTAGAATCTTCGGAAGCGGCAAATTCATCGCCGTCGCTGCGATAGCGAAGAATGATCTGGTTATGGTATTATCAGTGATTTCCCAAAATAGCTTCATGTGAATGCTGGAATGGTTCCTTATCATAAGCCATGGCCGAATCATTTCCTAGTTTCTTTTCTTGTGTAAAGTTATAACTATCTCTAATGACCCTGCTGTATATGAAGCGTAAATAATAAAAAATATAATTTTAGGTTACTTCCTAAAAATTCATTGAAAATTATGTTTATCAATTGTCCTTTCGGCAGCAATTTTAGGATTCCAATAGCTACGTTCTATCCCTCACAAGTTCTGATATTGATAAACTGGCAGGATCCTCTCATTATTTTTCCTTTGTTATTCTCTTGTAGCACTATTATATAAAAATGAAACTGTATGTTTAATAAATTACTATTTTACATTTACACATCAAGTTTAATTCATATGCAAATTAATTTAACTGACAAAAAACTAAAACTACGTGTACATATATATTTATTCATATTTATTTTTGTACATACACTTTACCTGTAAGAAGTACTTCATTCAAAAACTTGCGATTCACGGAGTAGATGCACTGTAACAGAAAGTTCAGAAACAATGTTTGGGTTTAGGATAACTAGAAAAGTAAGTTAATTAAATAACATTAAAATTAAAATAATAAACTCTTAAGTGGTAATGTTGTGTAAATAAAAGATCTATAGTTAATCTGCAGAAGGGATTTTTAAATTGTTATAATTTATCGGGAAAATATAGAGAGCACTGCAGAAAGAAATTTCGTCAGATCCGTGTAAAACTTTGCTGAATGTTTATAGAGGAACATAAATATTTTTTTTTTTTTAATTTTATGAGTCACGATGGTTAAAACTGATTGGTTAAGTAAATGAAACAGATAGTTTAAAAAAAACACGCTTCATTGGCTTATCCCTTATTAAAGGGCGTCCAAGTGGAGAAAAAATTATAATTTTATATTTGCATAAAACACTGTTTTTGCTTACGATACTTGGGAGTACATTTACCTCTTACAAAAAAAAATTACCTCGGTCAGTTTTCCCATAATGGCATTTCCCGAAAACTAATTAACATAATGAAACGATATAATTCACAGTGAAAGAACATGTCCGGGGCTTAAGTACATAAAAATCTATTCAAACAATGTTTTGTATTTTTTTAAATTTTCTGAACTGAATTTTTATTACTTATTATGTTGATTGGCTTTTGGGGGTGTATGAACTAGAAACATTCAAATTTTGACTTTGAAATGGCATTACAGGAAAACTATCTGAGCTAAAACTAATTGTATAAGAGGGAAATATATTCACAAACAACGTCTACAAATCTAACACTGTTTCATACAAATATACAATTATTATTTTTCCTTCTGGGACGCCAAACAAATAAACTTATAGCATTATTATCATGTAACTTTAGGATTAAATAAGGAAGTAAACAGCCGAATGAATTAGAAGCAGAAGTTTGACACGTGTCGTCATATTTTTAAACCGAACTTAATGCATGCGCGGAGATGATATTTGTCGGTAACAATTTTTCGTTTGGGATTTATTTCTGGTATAAACTCTAGTAATTAAACAAGTGTAGTATTTGCAAGATGGAAATTTTATTTCCTTCAGCGTGTGTACACAGTGGCGTGTGCGATATGACACCGTGAAGTGTCATCGTAGCTGCGTCCGACATGTAGACAGACTGTTGTCGAAAATAATGTTAGTATTTTGGGAAACAATCCTGTTAACTCCACCACAGACAGAAACTCCTTTACTGTGCTACTTAGTTCCCTTCTCAGCGACAGTGGAAAAGAGAGTTCAGCTCCGAGTGTTGTTTGGGTATGGTTTGAGTGCTCGGAACACAAAGATTAAAATGAATGTTTGTATGCTGTTCTCTGAAAATACATGTCTTTAAGTGCCGGTATCTTATAAGAATACGTATACATAGAGCCAGTGATTTTTGGTGACGAGAATTCTGCAACAACTAGCTTCAATGCCTTACGTGCACACCTGCAACTCTTGTTCGTGGTTATTGGTATAATATAATAGGGCAAAGGCGTGGCTCATTTAACTGCACCAACCAGAACAATGTTACCGCGACACCACACGTCCGTGATTTGAGGGTAGGACCCCGAGACGTCGAAAGTTAAAAACTTCCAATCACTGACCATGAAGCAGGGAAACACATGTGCACATAAGGCATTGAAACAAATTGTTGCAGAATTCTTTTCACCAAAAATCACTGGCTCTACGTGTAGACGTCGTCTTACATCACTATCTATCTTGTCATCAGTAGAGACCGGAAATATTCTGTGTATTCAAGCAGACAATATCTGCTCACTGGCTGCTCGATGACGCAGTGCTATGGGTCTGCATTTAGTTGCTTCTGTACTATTGGCTAAACGACTTCCAGCAAGTGTCAGATAAGTCACGGGCCAATTGCGAAAGTGGCTCGAACTATCAGTTGCTGGAATTACAGCTTGGAGCCAACAGAAAACGCGAATATTTCAGGTCACTAGTTATCAGTAGCCTACAGCTTCGGTAGCACTGTTTGTATTGCGGGACATATCGCCTCTGTTCACAGCCCGTCAAACTGGCGTGCGAGGTTTTCTTTGTAGTCTTTTTCCTATGGGACTTTAGCGATGACCCTAAAATTTTATTTTTCGAAAGTATTAAGTAAAAGCCAACGTATGCCTCCTGCTTTGCATTTTAAGAATTCAGGTGGCAGTCTAAAAAAAAGCTGTTTTTAGCAATTTCGAAAGGCTCGAAAATCACGTTTCTAACAAGCGTCCTGAATTTTTAAAAAACATGAAAGCATAGTTTCAAGTGTGTGATCTTTTGATAGAAGAACTAACACGAATAAGTTGAGCGTTTCGCGTAAAAAAAAAAGGATGAGTGCGATACGCTACACCGCCATTCATGCGTTAGGCGAGGACTTTTTCTAACATCTAGTGAGGGGAGACATATGTGAGTACGGAGAAGCTCCGGAATGAAGAGGCGGAGGAAACTGAAAATTCCTGAGAAAACCCGCCGACTAACGGCAAAGTCCGGCACGATACCCACGTGCAAAAATCCGGGGAGCGACTTCGCCGGGAATCAAACCCGGATCGCCTTGGTGGGAGGCGAGTGCACTAGCCACAGCGCCAACCGAGGTAACTGTTTACTAGAACGCATCTGGTTCTTCTCAGATAACAATTTATAGGTCATAGTTGCTAAGATCGGCCTAACATCCGTGCGTTCAAGACTTGTTCCTCGTAGCAAGAGAGTAGCAAAACTGGTTTTCATTGACGTAAATGGCGGCCTCCAACGGCCGTCGCCCCAGTATTCGCAGTGTGACACTCCCCTTCCTGACGTCTATCACCAAGTAAAAGAATTTTCCGCGTTCATTGGCACCGAAGCTTTTATTAGAAGTCTCCTTCATTTTGTATATTTTTGGTGTTCTGGATATGCTTTGAGGCAGTTTTTTTTGCCATGAAGCCTCGCATCATAAAGACTTCATTTCTGTGACAGCGGGTTATTTATTATACAATGATATAATCTACAAGTTTAAGGACCTACCTGCTCGTTAGAGGCTCCGAAGTGACGGAGACACAAGAGCGACCTTGAAGCTGGAATTAAATTCGTGCTAGAATCCCGCCAATCAATTTTTAATGTGAATCTTTAAGCGGTGACCATACAATGTTATTGGTGGAAAGTCTGTGGCAAAGTTCATTACTAATTTATATCTAAGCTTCACGTACATCAACTCAGTACCTACATTTTGAAATACGGTTGTCTGAAAACACCGTTTGTAGTTAGGCTATGTTGAAGGGCTTAAAAAAAACTGTGATTTTAATAGGCATGTTGTCTTTAACAATGACGTTCCGTCCTTGTCCTAAGTAGTATTTTTAACCTCCGACGCCAACAGAGGGGTGTCATAAGTTTGACGTGTGGCATCGTAGTTCCTAAACAAATGGGCCGATTTTATTTTATTTTATTTTATTTTTTTTTTTTTTTTTTTTTTTTAGGTGACTTGATCGGAAGTGTTTTTAGCCATGATTCAAGGAAATCTGTTCAGTCGTTTGAAGATCATCAGAAATTTCTTTTTTTTTTTTTTTATGTGAGCAATTCTGCTGGTCTGATCGATTTGAAATTAGTATCCTGTGAGTGCTGTGAGTGGGGAGTTTTTTAAATGTTTAATTTAAGTCTTAACTTGTATTTCTTTTCGTACACTAGCACAAGTGGTACATGTGGAATAATTTCGTAAATAATGTATTTACGAACACGGTTGCAACGCATTTGAAGCGCGTGGTAGGCGATACCCTTAACTTGAACTTCATTTGTCTTGAATTTTGACAGTAATTATTTTTCATAATAAGCGCTTCACGATCGAAAATTTTAACGTTAATTTTGAGATCAGCAGAATATCTGAAAGCCAACTCATTTGAATCTTCAAACATGATTTGTCATTTTAGGTAGTGGGGAAATAATTTTTGTAATACTTATCAAACCGCGAAGTTAATATTTTTTTCTGGATTCTGTTAAATTGTTTACTCATTATATGTACAGAAAAACATTTCATCCCATGTAATTACTGGGAACCTGTATAGCTTTCTAAATTCTGAGATACAGCCACAAACCATTGCAATGTTTTATATTTAAACGATTTCCTAAATCACAGTAGAATTTATTGGTTTACTTTTCGTTCGTGATGAAATTCTGGCCTACAAATAGCACTAAGGTGACTCCCTAGACAGACTGTGTTTCTGTATGCGAGGCACAAATAGATAGAGTTAAGGGCGTCGCTAACCGACGTGTGTAATGCAGTATCACCTCTACGCGCAAGACAATCATCTTTCAAGCAGTACTTTACTATTATCAGTTTCATAGTTTTAAGCAGGATCTATTTAGTTCTATTTGTGGTAAGTATGGCTTAAAAGACTACTTAGGTTTCTGGACTTGTGCTTTTCAAATCCTGTTGGAGTTTTTCCAGATACGGTAAACTAAGAAATCCATTACTGGCCACAGTGAAAAGCGCGAAGATATTTTTCTTTTTTTAAGTTTGTCAAATTTTTAAAACTTACAGAGGCATATTTTCAAGTTGTGCTCTTTTCGTAGATATACAAACGTAAAGTAAGTTATTTAGTTTAGAAAAAAGAAAAAGAAGAATCGTAATTCTCTGCAACGAATTTCATAGGCCCCTTTAAGTGCAAAGCGTGTTCTCAAAAAACAAAGTTGTATCTTCGAACAAACATCATCTTATAAAAAAAAACATGGGTTCGCCATTGCAATATTAAGAATTCATCTACAATCTTATGAAAGTTATGTGTTGCAACTGAGTAATTTTTTACAGCACTAGTGTAGACATTTTAGAAAGGATCTTTCAACGGCAGACTGGCTTGATGTGACCGGATTATTTATCAAAAACACATGTAGCACACGATTGTCACTGTTGTTATCTACACAAACAAGTAAGAGATGTTACAAAACCATGCGTGAATCTCTTACAGATCTTACAAAAATTTTCACACAATACTAAACAAGTGACGATAGGTAATTATTATAGACTCATGTAAGTATTACATAGTTGTTTTCCAAGAATGTTATTTTTTTTACCCTCAAGAAGAATGTTGTAAAACTGTTGAACCTCAGACTTACTGTTTCTTCGGCAACAGCTTGTTTTCCATGCCCGAGTAGCACGGTTGTACTATAACGGAAGCGATTACCAATACCTGTTTCAAAGTCGAAGATAACCTGAAAAACATTTTAATGATATTTTATGTGGGTTAGCGTAGGTCGTCTTCGAACTGAGGAGCGAACTTTTGAAACCAGGCAAGTCCACCTAACCCAGTAGGCCTACTATAGGAAAAAAAGAAACGTTCGGGTACTAACGAAAATTAAATATGGCATGTGTATTATTGTACGTCACTTAAATTATCAAATTATGGTTATGAATATTACGTATTTTATGTATTAGTTACAAAGAAAAATACTGTTACTAAGATTAAATATAGTTCGGAATGATTCTAATTATGGCCAAATCTGTCTAAGTTAGCCGCCTGCCCAGACCGCAGAGAGGTGCGCAGAGCTTCGGCCGACAGATGCTTGTTCGAAAACTGCGCAGAGCATAAGTAATGCTTGCCATTGAATAGCATTCAAAGATCGTTACACGTGTGTATGCCCATTTCAGGTCTCCAAATTTTCTCTGAGCCACATTTCCTTGCTGCCGAATATAACTGAAACGCATGATTTTTGAGGTCCTTTTTATGATATGATAATATTGCCGTAGTATACTTTAAAATGTATAGGCGTGTACAATATACGTTTATGTTTATAATTTTAGACTAGGGAGAGGCGTGATACGTGTGCTGTGTCGTCCTTAAAGCTTCCACACTTATAGGCCTGGAACGTGTACAAAACGTTCATTCAGGCAGCCACCTTAAGGGCGCGGTCACCTCGATTTTCAACGTCTTTTTTTTTTGTATTTTTTTATTTGTACCAAGTATTTATTTCCTTATTTAAAACATTAATTGTGACTAACTCTTCCACTCAGGAAATTTTTGTCTCTCTCATAGTTTTTGCGTAATAAGTCGTAAACGTCAAAATTTTAACTTTACGATTTTATGTACGCCCCTAAAACCAACTGACAAACCAAATCGAAAAAATTCATAGTGTGTAACAATGTTGAAGGCTATGAGTTGACACGTATAAAACAAAAAAATAAAATATTTTAGTGTTTAATAAAATATGCTGAATTTTGAAATAAAAACGTAAATATTTCAACTTTTTTTAAAGTACAAAACTTTTTTTTTTTTGTTTTTATACGTGTCAAATCATAGCCAACAGCATTGTTATACACTGTGAATTTTTTCTGTTAGGTTTATCAGTTGGTTTTAGTGGCATACATAAAACCGTAAAGTGAAAATTTTGATGTTTACGACTCATTACGCAAAAACTATTAGAGACACAAAAATTTCCTAAGATGAAGATTTAGTCACAATTTATGTTTACAATAAGGAAATAAATATCTGGTATAAGTAATAAATCTGAGGGGAACCGCGCCCTTAAGATTGTCAACTTATTATAGGCGGCATTCCGTAATGTTAAATCTCCCAACAGATAGCAGCTATTACCCTCGTGTTAGACGTAAATTTACGATTTGCTGGACAGGCTGGTTTTGAATTTGAAAATTAACTTTCGGCTGATTTTTAAACGGGTCAGGTAATTTTATTTTCAATTTAATCTGGTAAAACTTGTTCTTCTGGTTAACTAATATGGTTCCTCTGGATAGCTAAATAGTTACGTGGCCCGATTCGCTGTAGTTATTACACTATTAGTAATTTGACACTAGCTTCGGACGTAAAAGGTCAGACCAAGTAAACGCCGAAACGAAATGTATTCACTGACGGATCCAGCGACAGGCTCTTTAGCGCCTCGCCTACAACTAGGTGTTATTTTTTTCTGCTGGATATACGCCATTGCTGTATCGGCCGCACAGTGGGGCAGAAAGACCGAATACGCGGTCACAACGGCGAAAATGAAAGTATATTGTTTATAGCTGAAAGTTATTGTTCCTGAAAGGAGAGAGTCCGGAGCAAAAGAAAATAAATGTTTTATGCCAAACTTATGCACGCATAATTTGTAGCACAGGCATTAATATAAGGAAAGACGAGTCGTTGATAATGAACGATATTCCGCGTGTTGCAAAAAAACTAGCTCAAGTCAGTCTAAACGTAAATACTTGCACTAAATAATGCTATATACAAAAAATTTAATGTATGAATTGCTCGTGTAAGTAATAAGATAATGTACTTTTTATTAAATATAAATTATATGCAGATACTTTATACACCTATATGTTAACTCAATTTATGTGACAAAAATACGCTATGTAAACAAGTCCTAATGAATCCTGCACAAAAGTGTAGTGAAAAATGTTCCTTGAATTGTTGTTGATGAAATATGTTAAGGGCGCGGTATACCGCTATTTTCATCACCATTAATTTATTTTTTATTTGCACCAAACATTTTTTTCTTATTTTAGACACAAAATTTGACTAAATTTGACTCTTATTAAATTTTTTTATCTGTCATAGTTTTCGCTTAATGGTTTGTTAAAGTCATATTTTGCATGTTTCCGTTTTAACGACCACACTAAAACCAACAGATATACCAAACTAAAAAAAAATCACAGTGGATAGACACATTGCAGGCTACAGTGACATGCTCATAAAATTAAAGAATAAAAATTATTTGTATTTTTAAAAAAATTATTGAATTTTTCAAATTTTTATTTTTAGTTTCAGAAATTTTTTTAAAATAGAAATAATTTTTATTATTTAATTCTATGAGCATGTCATTGTAGCCTGCAATGTATTTATCCACTGTGATTTTTTTGAGTTTGGTATATCAGTTTGTTTTTAGTGTAGTCGTTAAAACGGAAACATGCAAAATATGACTTTAACAAGCCATTACGCGAAAAATATGAGAGATAAAAAATTTTTATAATAGTCAAATTTAGTCACGTTTTGTGTCTAAGATGAGAAGAAAAAAATATCTGGTACAAATAAAAAATAAAAAAAAATGGTAATGAAAATTGCGGTCGACCGCGCCCTTAAAATGTGCGTGCGGCCATGTGTGGAAGCCAGAGAAAACACAATAAAAGTAGAACAGCGAGCAATGTGTTAGTTCTCGTCCGTGCACGCTAGCGCTCAGTCACCGTACTACGTCATGATAAAACCAATCATAACGTCCTGTTGTAACTTTCTATTACTTCAGTGTGTTGTCGTCTGGAATATCTGCAGAACTGATTAGAAGATGTAATACCACACTGCGCACACTTTTCTGCGGTTTCACTGTTAATCTCGCAGCCTTTCAAATGTATTCTATAGAAACAGACAAATTGTATCCAATGTAACAATCTGTACACAAAGTTTTGATCCACGGATCAAATGTCATCCAGGTAGCTACCTACTGGAATGATTAGCGAAGAAGCCCAGGAATCCAGAAATAATGATTTTCGACGATATCGTGTAAGAAGATGCAGGAAGGTGAATCGGCTTGCCACAAACGAGGATCTACTGCATATTTTGTTGATATCATTGGATCCAGTTGTTTATTCGATCAAGCCCTTGTCACCAAAGAGCTCGTCCTCATTAAAACCAGAAGTGCTTGCTTTGCTACAATGTGACACAGGTGAAACTTCCAGAACTGAAAGTTTGGAAAGTGACAATGAACAGGAACATAGTAAGTAATGTAGACTTTTGAATGAACATTTTATGTTTATTTGATGTACAGTACATTACTGTTTTTGTAGCACTCACCCATACGATTCCGAATTTACAAGTTTTCATAACTTTTTGCTGTTATGTATGTTATTACAATTTAAACTTGAAGGTGTGTATTATAATAAGCCTTTTCTTATTTGTTTGTAACGTGC
The DNA here is from genome assembly GCA_003012365.1 of Medauroidea extradentata. Lineage (NCBI taxonomy): Eukaryota > Metazoa > Arthropoda > Insecta > Phasmatodea > Phasmatidae > Medauroidea > Medauroidea extradentata. Next base: position 136,858 of record PNEQ01077800.1, read on the forward strand.
ATCACGTTATATTAGCAATAGTATATTAACAGTATGTACATTTTCACCTCTACTGATTGTGTAAATCATACACTCTATATTATGTACACATGCTCAGCTAATGCTGTAGTGCATCAGATTACGTAATGCATTACTTCTACACAATATGTTTTAACTCCTCTCTGATTTATATGATTTTACATTCCTCATGTGTTACATCATGAACCCGTATTCCATCATGTTTCTATACCTATGTTGTTGTTATATAATTTATAACGTAACAGAACAGGTTGCATTTAGAGCGACATTTATCTATGAACGTAACTCGTAAAGGTGAAGACGCATCCAACAAATGCACGTATTGTTTGCCACACTTTTGGGATTTGATGATGTTAAAATTTGACATTTTCCCTGTTATATAATAATCTAATTCACGCAATACATGTGCATATACCATATAATCTTGTTACGGCCGCGTGTTCGGTCGCACTGCCTCACTGTGTCTCGTGTGGTAACTTGATACTGTCTGGAAGTCTGTTTCTAGCTTGGATATGTTTTCACACCATGTATCCTTCCGCCAAACGCCAACAATAACATGGCCAGGCAGACGGCTGCACTGCAAGCCGACGTACATTGTTCATCCGCCGACACTAACTCCGCCATCTCTAAAATATTGTAATATTATTATAAACGTAAATATACATTTCATTTTCTGAAAATAAAGTATCAACTTGCCGTACGTAAGGACGGGTACCCGCCGTATGGTAAGTTGATACTTTCAGAAACGAACTGTTGAAAAAAAATTACCAGGAATACTTCCGTTTTTACCATACAATTATGTAAGCAAATGAAAAAGCAATACGGTGGGAAAAATAAATAATATTTTTTAATGTTACACTACCGCGAGTATAAAAATTGTTCGTAATAATTATTTTAAAAGTGAGTTAAACACGTCTGTCATACGATAGTCGGAGGATGGTTGGGTTAGCATTGATGCCGTGGAAATAGTTGTTCTGAAAATTAGAACAGCGGCTAAAATATTGAAAATCGTTTAATGGACTATTTTCACACTTTTTGGTAGCTGACATCTACTCTCGTCTTACACAGACCAAAAATTTGTCTAGCGATTTAAGTCCTGCGACGACCTGATGTTGCAAGGGAGTATATTCAAAATATTCCATTTAAGGCAGCTCACTGCCTGAGCTTAAAATGTGTTGTAGCGAGTTGCGAGTATTCTTTTTTTTTTTTGACGATATTACTATATGCGCAATTCATTTGTATGGTTAGGATAATAATACACACTTCAAACTATGACTCTGTATTTTTAAAAATTCAATACGCTTGTTAAAAACACAGTTTTTTTGACCGCTCAAAATGCCTAAAAAAATAATACAAGTTTTCGTACTGCCGGATCTGTGAAAACACCAACCGCATTCGAATAACTGAAAATAAAAGCATACTTTCCACAGATAAAATAATATGTATGGTCACCGCTTTGAATTTCCATGGGTAAGAGGAAACTAGTGAATTACATACGCCAGTTGAGTGACTTGCACGTACACACACATACACACACAAACAACACACTGTCACCTAAGGAGTTCAACTATACCTAGCTATGTAACATTGTTGTATTAGGTTACATGCACACATTTATTACACGTGTTTTAACTGCACTGTTCTAAAAAGAAAACACATTTCAGAGGGGGGGTTGTTGAATATTTTCTAAACACTACACGTATTACAAACACTTTTCGAGCCATCCGACATAGCTAAAAACTGCTCGTTTGCTCAGTGCCTGGATATATATACGAAACTAACCAAGCGTTCTACAGTAAACTTCGCTGCAGTTCTTCATCAATAAAATGACAACAGTTTCAGTGTTATGGCGGAAACACTTCTACACACCAGCACGCAGAAGCGATAGAGTACTTAAGAGTCGTGCGTTAGCAAAGTACTTAGGGACCAATACCCTAAAGCTACCTGTTAATGGCAAAAAGAAGTATGTCTATAAATAACCTAACAGCATGAGGCGGAGCTACTGAACATACCGATGACATCGCTTTTCAATTTGCATAACTGTTCTCTTATGTTCTTTCATTATACTGTTTCTTGTTTTAGTTCTTTTACTTTTGACTGTGGCAACGAAAACTGGTTCTTCGTTGAGAGAGTTAAGTTTTCCTTCACATTGTTACGTTGGAAGCGTAAATTTCATGTTAGTAAAATTAAGTGTGCCGAGGTGGGAGCACAATCTCACTCAGTGTTCTCTCAGAACTTGGGGGGCCGCCACCACGGCGATCCGGGTTCGATTCCCGGCGGGGTCGGTCCCCGGATTTCCGCATGTGGGAATCGTGCCGGACGATACCGTTGGTTGGCGAGTTTTACTCGTGGATCTCCCGTTTCCCCCCGCCCTTTCATTCCGGCGCTTCTCAATACTCATATGTCACCCTCACCAGAGCTGAAGACCTCGATGTTAGGCGCTGACCAAAATCTCTCACTCTCAGAAACTAGCGAGAAGTCCGGTATTAGATTGTAGTTTGTATGTGCTCTCTCTCTCTCTCTCTCTCCCACCAGTTGGGACGATACACTGCCTAGTTTGTAAACAAACGATGCAAAGATAACAAGTCCGTGAAAATTATTATTACCATATTAAATACATTTGTAGGCAACTCAAACAATATTTATTAACTTGGCGTTGTGTTTGAATAGGCGAATAACCTAGGCGAAATATTGTGTAGGAATTTTTATTCTATTTTTGTATACTTAGAAATCTATTACAACCGAAAAATGTTTACAAAACTTCTCGCCGTATAGTTAACTGTCCATTTGAAACTATTATTTATATTGACGTATTAACAAAATGTGGCACACGTTTTCTTCAGTAACTTGCAACCATAATTGAAATAAAGATGGCGTGCATATGTGCATACCCAAGGGGGAGGTTTAAGGGGGTTCAAAACCCTCCTAAACATCACTTTTCTTGCATCAATAAATGTTACGTTGCTCAACATACAATATTTTACAAAATTCAATGGTGTTAATATTATTATTGATAATACTGAAAATTAAATTATTGTTTACGTCCGACATAGATATTTATTAATATTATCAGCAAGATTACAGTTTAAAACCCATGGGCGTACGTCAGTGAGTACGAGCGAGTATACAATTTCGTTCCCTTGCTCTTTCGTACTCGCGGCGAATAATTGAGGTAGGCAGGCCTCCGAAGTAGTTGTGAAGCATATGTGAACGTGAGGGCATGAAAGAGCATTCTTTGAACGAAGTGAAACATGGCCTGAGAGAGCAGGGCCGCAAACACAAAATATTTTCGGAGGGGCCCAAACCTCGGGAGTCAATTTGTTAATGTTTAAATTTTGGTTTTATATGTTTTATTACTAGGTTAAGTCATACGTGACACCGAACTTAAGTAACTATGACTTTCTAACACACCAGTGAAAAATGTTAGTTGTACTAAATTCGGGAAAGTTTTATAAAAAAACCGATCTTCTGCAATAAAGTTGGAGGGGGTGGTCCAGGGTTCCTGCCCATAGGTAAAACTTGTATTTTAAGGTACAAAACGGTGCTATTTAAGGCCATGCTTTCTAATTTTTATTTTTGTTGGCGATATTAATTTTTTACGTCTAAACGAGAGCGGGAGTATAAAATTTGTCAGTTTTGTCTAAAATCGTCTTCTCAATGTTGGCTGTTTTTTAAGGCAATAAATACTATAGTTTTAGCTAATTATGTACTTAACTAAATTCTGGTTAATTGACTTTTTAATCGGAACAGTATAATTCCTTGCATTGAAAATAAATAGCTATCATGGTAAACAATTTTAAACAAAACTGCCAGACAGATTTTTGATACCTGTATATATATATATACATATATATATATATATATATATATATATATATATATATATATATATATATATATATATATATATATATATATATATATAT
>PNEQ01077800.1:140901-160499 GCA_003012365.1 Medauroidea extradentata
TATATATATATATATATATATATATATATATATATATATATATATATATATATATATATATATATATATATATATATATATATATATATATATATATATATATATATATATATATATATATATATATATATATATATATACATATATATATATATATGTATATAATTATAGCAACATCAGTAGAAAATAAAGAGCATGGGTTTGAGCAGTTTTCGTAAAGTAGGTTGAGACCTCATTTTACTATTCTATCCAGTGTAAGTTCAAACATTGTGGCGCCTCTACACTATCGCCGAACGAGTCTCCGAATGTTTCGGCGAATCATTTGTGGACGAATGTAGACATCTGCATATTCGTCGAACGTGTCGACGAATGTGAATGTTGAAGTCAAAATGAATCACGTGTAAAAATGTTAGTTTATTACTTCACTCTGTCATTTTCGCTAATGTACAGACGTTTAGATCACAGCTCGCGTGCTTCTCGTTCGGCAGTAAACAAACACCTATGCTATGTTCGGCGAATGTGTGGAGGGACGCACTCGTGTTCGGGACGAGCGTTCTTTGACGCGTGCACAACAAAAAAAACCCGACTTCAGGCGGATCGCCACTCGGCGAGCACGAACAATAGACGAATGACCGTCTACACACTCGCGTTCGGATACATGCGGCGAATGTTCGGCGATGTGTAGAGGCGGCATTACATGGGGGCCTGTGAGAGAGAGAGGTGTAGACGGACCTGCTTGCTGACGGGGTCGTAAGGAATGCTGTGGCGACTGCCGTCGGGCCGATGTATCAGGCGGCCGTACATGGGTATGCCATGTTGACGTAGTGTGGCCTCTAGGCCGACCTCTCTGAGCGCGCTGCGTGCCCTCGTCGACATGGCTAGGTTGATGCTGCGCCCCCGGTAGTGCGCGCTGGTCCGCACATCTGCAACCACACCATTATACATAAAGTATTTATATCTAATATATAATATAATATATATAAGGTATATAACCTATATTTAGAGCCCATGATTTTTGGTGAAAAGAATTCTCCAACAATTTGTTTCAATACCGTGTGAACACAAATGCAGCTCTGCTTCTTGAGTATTGGCAGAATGTAGGCGTGGCTCATTTGACTAGTGCCAGCAGGGACAAGGTTACTGCGACACAACACGTCTGTGAATTGCGGGTAAAACCCCGAGACGTTGAGAATTTACAACAGCCAATCGCTGACCATGAAGCAGAGCTGCATATGTGCACATGAGGCATTAAAACAAATTGTTGCAGAATTCTTTTCACAAAAAATCGTGGGCTCTACCTATATATATATATATATATATATATATATATATATATATATATATATATATATATATATATATATATATATAATATATATATATATATATATATATATATATATATATATATATATATATATATATATATATATATATATATATATATATAATATGTATATATATATATATATGTATATAGACATACACATATATATACATACATAGACATATATGTACGTATATATATAGTCTATATAATATAATAATAATATAATATATGTAATGTATATAACCTGTATCATATGTATATATTATATATGTGTAAATATTATATATATATATATATTCCCGATCAAGTGACCACATATTTTCTACGATTTTAATTATAAAAAAAAGTTTGTAACCGCGGCCGTTCACTCTTAAGAGTTCGTAAAAGATAAATGAAAGTTGATAACATCAATTGATCTGTACGATTTTTTTCAAAGTCAATATGGTTAGAATACTCAATGACAATTCTAGGTAATAGAATTTGACAACTTTATGAGTAAATTATTTATCCAGAACTGCTAATTCGTTACGCGTGATATCTTGCGCCGTAGTTAAATGCACGAGGTTCCGGCGTCAGAGATTGTGCCTCAGAAGTTGCTAACACTGGAAACCATTTTGTTTAAAACGTTGGCTAAAACTATTGTCTATGTTTGCTATTGTTTAATTTTCGCAAATTGGCTTCAAGAAACCTACAGTTATAGATTAATGCTTTTATCGTTGAATTATGTACCACGCCTTCTGAAAGGAGGTGGAGCGCCAAAGCAGAGAGTTTTCACAATTTTCGACATGACTATTTCCCCTCGCTTATTGTAGAAAATCGAGGCTCGACAATCCGCAGATTAAACTTTTGTACACCTTCGTACTTTATTACGTAGTGACAGACGTTCTTATTGTCGGAGCACTGATGGCAGATAGGAAAAATGTCTCTATGTTTCTATCTGCCATCAGTGCTCCAGTCTATCAGTATGTAGTAATTTAATAAGTTGTACAAAAGTATCATTTCCAAATTGTTTAATCTTGATTTTCGATAATAAGCGAGGGGAAAAGTTAGGTCGAAACTTGTGAAAATTCACTGCTTGGTGCACCATCCCCCTTGACCGTCTCTACTGCCGTAGTTACAAATAAAAAAAAATAGCTTCTTAATTAGTTATTTTATATTAAATCCGACGTTTAATAAAATAATTCGTTGCACAGAGTTACGACTGTTCTCTTATTGACCAAACTACTTAACGCACATTACCTCTGTATATCTACGAAAAGAACACACACTACGAACTTTGTCGCTATAGTTTCAAATATACGGCACGTTTATTGAAAACATTATTTTCGAGCCCCTCAAAACGGCCAAAAATGGCTTTACCAAACTGCCGTATCTGGAAAATTAACAACCCGACTCGCAAAACACAACTATAGAAACAAGCGTTAGACTTTCAACTACTCTGTACATAACAAGATAACGTGGTTGGCTTAAAGACGCATAGGTAAAGGGATAATAGTAAAGCATTGCACGCCATCTGAGTAGCCAGAGTAAACAAAGGTTTGTAACTAAAATTTAAGTTTTGAGAAAAAATTATTTTACAGCTATGTAAAAATCTCAATTGGACAACAATTTGAAATTTGCTTCCTTATATCTCAAGTCATTATTAGTATCCATCTCCTTACGTACACTAAGAAAAAATCACATTAATTTCAACAATTCTTCCATGTAACTGCCTTTAAAATATGTACTAGGAAGATCCAATTTTAAAAATGTCTATAAAATTTTTAATACACATTAAGGATCCTAAAATGTGTTGCTAAATCTAATTGGCGCTGTACTTTAACTTAAAAAATAAAAACATAGCATACACCAGTTCCATTTAAGATCTTAAGGACACTGCCTGTCTGAGAATCGTAGCGGGAGCAAAGATAGGGTTTTACACGCTCAATTGTTTTCGGTAATGAGCAGTACTTGTCATACTTACATAAATGCCTCCGCTTAATTTATTTTTGTTCATATAGTATCTTTTAGACCGGTTATTTAAATACTCTGGAAACTATGACCAAATAAGTATTTTCATGGCCAAAATAATTCGAAAACAAAACCCATGAAATCTTTCAACAATTTACTCTTGTAGCAATATTATCCTCTTGTCAGTGTAAAAAATTACTTCCTGTATTAAAGCGATTTTACGAAAGAGGACTGAGCCCAGCCGAATATAAATTACCGTGTAATTTCTTATTGTAATTCATGCCAGGGCTCCCAGTTAGGTAGCGTCCTCAAGGACAGCGTCTACCTGCGCACTAGAGGCTCAGAAGCGACGGAACTATAAGGGCGACCTTGAAACACGTATCAAATACCACAACGAGCCAAGCACTGAACTAGCGTACAAGATTCTCGCCAATCCATTTTTGCTATGGGACTTAAAGCGGTGATTATTTTATTTCATTTTACTAGTGGAAAGTCCGTAGCAAAGTTCAGTGCACGTTTCTGCCAGAGTTTCTCATACATTCGATTAGTACATTTTGAAGTACGACAGGCTAAAACTGCCATTTTTAGCTGTGTTGGAGGACTTTGAAACAATGTTCATAATGAGCGCGGTATCTTAACAATAACATTCCGAAGTGTTTTTTTCTTTTCCTTCATTGGCACAGTTGGCATATCATTCATGAAACTGCAATATGTCGCATTCCACAATAGGTTACTAGAGTTTCACAAAAAAAAAAGAGAGAGAGAGAGGAAAATAATTCTGATATGCATAAAAATAAACCCAGATTAGTCCTTGGGGGGATATTACATTTTTTACTGAAAGTATTAAAGTTGCCATTATGCCTTTATAAAGCGAAAAGTTAACTTCAGTTAAAAAGAGGGTTACGCCATATTGCTGTTTCATGGACGATATGTTGGAAAGTTTCGTAAAAACTTGGAACACGCTTAAGCGAATCTAAAGTGCGTGGTAGGCACTCCTGCCCTCTTTACTTTTTCCTGTTTGAATTTTAGTTTTTATGCACTTATATTAGTCTAGTTACGTTTGGATTACCTTGAAAAGCAAAACATTAATCAAATGTTGTGCACTGATTCTAAGAACACGAGAAATTGAACGAGAAAAAGCGGTGTTGTTTTAGGTAATGTTAACTTTTATGTTATGTTTTTCAATCTTTTGAAAACTGCTCGCATGAGAGTGTTGATGTTAAGGTGGTGTGTTTTGCTCATTAAAGTATAACGGTTATGAGCTTATTGTATGGAACGACAGCACTCCACAATAGTGCTTTGGTGCCATGTTCTGCCTAACAATACGCAATTATTTACATATATTACTCTTTCGGTTCAAATAGCTTATTTTATTTCATCTAATGACAAAAAAAAAAAAAACAAGTTTCTTAATAGTAGGACGAAACACTTACCATCTCTGCTCTCGTACAGATCAACAGTGTGGCCTCTTTTCGCGAAGTAGCAAGCCGCAAGCGACCCAACCTGAAACATGCAAGTTCACTTCAAGATGGTAAACTCCTTTGAAGATGGAAATTAAATGACAGTGCGTTTACAATACAGGATGTTACAGAAAGGTACGGTCAAACTTTGACGAAACATTCCTCGCACACAAAGAAAGAAAATGTGTGGTATGGATATATGTCCGGAAACGCTTAATTACCATGGTAGAGCTCAATTACATACATCTCGTTAAATGTCATCGTAAATAACACTTCGTACAGAAAATGTCCCAAATACCCAATGGATTGGTTCTCTACAACGTACTGTACTTCCTAGGTTCACCGCCAGGTGGGCCACTTGATACAATACGCCATACTCCAGGGATACATCAGCGCATCAGAGATTCCATGCGGCGGAGGGTAGATGCATGAATCTTCGCTCACGGAAGTCATTTTGAACATACTGGGAAGTAACGTACATTCTAACGAAACATTCCATTGGGTAATTGTAACAGTGTCTGTACGAAATGTTTTTTACGATGACATGTAACGAGATGTAAGGAATTGAGCTCTACCATGTTAACTAAGCGTTTCCGGATACATCTGCATATCACATATTTTCTTTCTTTGTGTGTGTGGAATGTTTCTTGAAAGTTGGGCCGTACCTTTTTGTAACACCCTGTATAACATACGGTAGACTACAGTCAGTTAAAATACCAAACCCAAAAGGCCAACTTTTCACGGGGCAATAACTTAATGAGATATTTAGCCGAGCGATGCAGTGCGTGGCTGAACAGCCGCTAAGAGGTATACTGTAACTATGTTCCCTCGCCATTTGTGAGCGAACATGGAGTGAACATATCGCATCAAAGAACACGGTATTTATATGAACACGTTTCCGCTTCTCAGCACGGGAGAAATTTAAACTTTCCTCTTACGAAAAAAAAAAAAATTAGCTCAGCCAATTTTTCCATAATATCAGTTCAGAGTCAAAATTTACATATTTTTACTTCATGAAAAACTTGAAAACCAGTAAACAAAATGAAATAAAAAAAAATCACATCAAAACTACATGCCACGGTCTACGGCTTGAAGTATATAAATACCTTTACATAAATATTTTGTATTCTAAAATAATTCTAAAAGTAGTAACAATTTGAAAATTTCTGTAATGGATTTCATTTCACTGTGTTTACTGGTTTTCAAGTTTTGCATGAAGTAAAAATATGCAAATTTTGACTTTGAACTGGTATTGTGGAAAAACTGACAAAGCTAATTTTTTTTTCGTAAGAGGAAAATGTACTCTCAAATAATTTATACGAATCTAACACTATTTTATGCGAATATAAAATTATGATTCACCCCAACTTGAAAGCTCTTAAGGGTGGCAACCCTTTTTATTTTCGTAACGGTAGTATGTATCGACTGACGTTTACTGTTGGTTTGTCGGCCTTATTGCCTTGAAGTAATATCCTGAGTTTTGTCAGTTTACGTCGATCACTGTTTGGTTTATGTGTATATCAAAGTTTTAAAATTTTATTTTCAAATGCGAATTACGCCATTAATATTACGGTTACGTACAACATGTCTTATATATTTCCTGCTCTATTTTCCACAAGGAATAACCATCCAGAGTTTGTCGGTGTTTTTTGTGAACATCCTGTATATAGAGTTCGCTGCCAGTTTTTCGAGGCAGCGCGAGACACGTGTGTAAGGACTCCTGAACTCCTGGCAGTAAAAGTCCTGGCCAATCGTAAGTTCTGGCCGTCTTCCTTCTAAAACCTGTCATCCTTGTACGCAGCTTCGTTGTTGAAAGAACGTGTCCTTCGTCCTGCCGACAACGAGGAAAACTTTCCTGGCATCCAGTCCTGGCAGCGCAAGGAGATGGGTGTCTGGCTGGTCGGTTTCTGGCCTCCTGCAGTCTTTCCGTGCGTCTATACACAGTACACAGCCAAGGGACTATTTTCCAAGACTTTATCAAGGAATATTTTAATTTAATGTAGTAAATTACCTTAAATACACATTAAATTTGAGTAAAATATCTTGGTGACATAGTTATTTTCACGTGATAACCTGCCAGATAGCACGGAAGGAAGTGGAATTACGAATGCGGTCTACCGCAATTTCCATCACCATTTTTTAATGTTTTATTTGTACCAGATATTTTTTCTTATTTTAAACACAAAATGTGACTAAATTTGGCTCTTATAAATTTTTTTTATCACTCATAGTTTTCGCGTAATGGCTTATTAAAGTCAAAATTTGCATGTTTCCGTTTTACGGACTATATTAAAACTGACATACCAAACTGAAAAAAATCACAGTGGATAAAGACGTCGCAGGCTACAATATCATGGACATATATATAAATAATAAAATGTTTTGGTATTTAAAAAAAAATGCTGAAATTTACAATATCAATTTGAAAGATTCAATAGTTTTTTAAATATAAAAATATTTTATTTTGTGGACTAACATAGCTGAATTAGTAGCCAACAACATCTATATTCACTGTGAATTTTTTTCAGTTTGCTAAGTGAGTTGGTTTTAGTGCAGTCCTTAAAACGGAAAAACGCAAATTTTGGCTTTAATGAGCCATTACTCAAAAACTATGCGAGATAAAAATATTTATAAGAGTAAAAATTAGTCACATTTTGTGTATAAAACAAGAAAAAAATAACTGGTACAAATATAAAAATAAAAACATGGTGTACCGCGCCCTTAAAGCCATAGGCGGCAAGCAATCACTTCTCCCCAAAGTGGAATTCCTGACTTTGGAAAGGAGTAGAGTACAAGGCCTACTTCAATGTCAATCTATTTTTTGTATTTCCATCTCATGAATAACTCATAAAAATGTAACAATTTTGTCGTTATGTTTAAGACACTCATTGCAAATTTCGTCATACTCAAAAGTTAACGTACGACGAAATTTACAGTGCATATCTAAAACATAACTTTGATATTTTGATAAGTTATTCCTGAGCTGGAAATATTAATATTGAGACAGGTATCCCATAGCCACGGTCAGGGGTGGATCCAGAGGGGGAAGGGGAGAAGGGGCCTACGCCTCCTCATTGATCTTTTATGTATAATTTATCCTTAAAATAGCACACATATGTAAAGAGGTAAATTAATTTTTGGTTTAGGAAACGCCTTAAATAGCACTATCTTGCACCTTAAAAACTAAATTTTTACGTGAGAGAATCCCTGGCTCACCCTTAATTGATTCTTAATTGATTCGGGGTGTGGGCAGAGCAATTTTTTTAAGGAATTCCCCCTCCAAAAAAAACTAGAGCTGGATACGCCTCTGGTCAAGGTCAAATAGTGGTAGACGCTTCCAAAATTTGAAATATTAATAATAATGCCAATAATTTACTACCATCTTCAGTAATCGGCTTGCAATACAGAAAGAAAGTCATGGTTTCTAATTTGTTGAGTCATAACCACTAGCCTTTAAAGGTAATTATTTGTACATGTATCTACGAAAGGGATGTTACAAGCCTTGTCGGAAATAAAATATGTATGTTACAGAAAAAACTCCCTATTTTAGACTACACAGTATGAAACGCAGTATAATTTGTAACAGAAATAACTTGCAAAAATTTCTACTACGGTTTTTTAGAGAAATATTTCAAATTTCATTGGACATAGAAACGGACATAGAAATGTTACTGCCTGACAGGTAGGCAACCAGTAATGTTGGGCTGCCCACAGCTATGCATTGTATTGAGTTTACCCTCAGTTTTATGTGTGTGGCCTGCCATTAGCGACTTGAACAAGTAACAACTCGGAGGAGGGGAAGGGATATTTTATAAGGTAAGACATCAGAAAGTAAACTGAGGTTCTTACATTATCAGTTCAGTGTAGTAACATCAGAAGCTACCATACAACAAGTATCCAATAAGACTGTAGCCTACAGTATTCAACACTTTAAGGGGCTGCGCCACCTGGTTTTTTTTATTCTTCGTTTTCGTATAGCGAATTAAGGGTGTTACCAACTACCAACAATCTTCCTTAAGATAAAAATTACATTTTACGATTAGGTTTGCATTATTGGACTAAAGTGGTAATACAAGTTATTTAGACTTTATTACACTATGAGAGACAACAAACGATAAATTTAAAATTAATCTAACTATTCCATTACTATTTCTAATGCAATGCTCATAATGAAAGTTGACGTAATTAGTTAAGTCCCTAATGAACAGTTTTCAAATAAAACTTGCTAGTTTTTTAATCAGGAAAAAACTCAACATGATACGTGACATGGGCTCTTAATCATGTTTGATTGAGACTATCGTCCTCTTTTTAAAATCCTCGATGTGTCTAGAACATTATCACAGGTAGCCATAACACTGGCTGACAGATCTTCCTCGTCTGAACCTTGATGAATTCCCACAGGAAAATGTATAACATATTAAGGTAGACGCACTTTGCGCGTTATAGGTGTAGTAGTGCGGAAGCGGTAAGGACGAGACAGGACGCACATGACGCCTTACCCTAGCCTCTAGACGCAAGTGACTGAACTGGCGTGGCCTATACGAAATTTAGGGCCCGGTAATTTTCGCGAAAAGAATTTTGCATCACTTTGTTTCAGTGCCTTACGCGCGCACCTGCATCTCTGCTTTATGGTCAGGTTAAACCCGCAAATCACAGACGTGTTGTGCTACAGTTATCCGTGTAATGATTGGCACTGTCAAATTAATAACAACTCTGCACAGAAACACTCTGCCAATAGCCATGAAGTTGAGGTGCAGGTGTGCACGTAAGGCACTGAAACAATGTGGGACAAAAATCTTTTCGCGGAAATTACCGGGCCCTAGTAATGTATTAATTATGGCAACAACTCCCTTCCAGCCTTAAATACGGGTCCAGAACTCAGTTAAAACCCCGCTGTCGGTCCAGTGACTTGCCACTAGTCGATCGGGGCGCACTCGCTTTACGATACACTCAACCAGTTCTTCGGTTCACGGTCTCGTGACTGCACGACCTCGGATGGCATGTGAGAATTCGGCGGCGGCATGCAGTCTTCACGCGACAACTAGCCCCGCTACGAGGCAGTCTGTGGTAACTACTTCACTTTTATAGTTAAAGGCGTATTGTACGACTCCCTCAACACACATGTGACTGATAAGCAGCTTACGACTGTGATCATAAATTATTTGGTACGGTAATGTTTAACATTTTAGCCACTATCTTCGTCTCTACACCTGCTCTACTGTCCAAATAATAATAGATACTTAATAACAATATCCGTCATAAAGGGAGAGGGAAAGCGAGTAGGATAATACTTAATATTCAGACCATCTCCTGCATGCAGAGAGAGAGAGAGAGCTGCTGCCAGGGACTTGACTGTGTTCTAACATCGCACACACGTGCGCAGTATTTAATACAGAATTGTGAGATGAACTTACATCCATCAGGCGAGTTCATTTCCTAAGACCAAGAAGAGGATTCTTATATACTCTACGCAGACAACACGTTTCCGTTACCGCGATTATTTGTCCCCGAGTGGCTCATTCGTACACATTTACATAGTCCAACCTCGAAACTTTTGGGTTACTCATTGACAGCATCGACTCTCGTCAACTTGATATCAGATGGGAGGGTTATTTTGTTAACCTTTCCAGTTTTTATGCGTACACAAATCGTTTCCCAGAAGAGAAAGTTGTTGTTGAAATGTCAGATTACTGACGAGACGCTACTGCACGACTAAGTAGATTTCATTCTGCCAAAACAAGTTATTCTGAGATTTGATAATTCGTTTCTCACTACCCCGTTATATACATACTGTGTGTGTGTGTGCGGGCGCGTATATAGATATTACAATATCTATATTATTTCGTTTCTCTTTTTCGACTAACTTATTGATAATTAATTATTGTCCTAATATGCTCATTTGGTAGACGACATTTAACAGATGCTATCATTGTTGAAACATCATACGCAAGTACGAAGTGTTCATGGGAAAAACCACGAAGAAAATTACGTGTGTATTCACCTTTATTAAAATGCGAAAATGTGGATTAACCACGTGCTTCGCGGCAGTATCTGTCTTTTATGAGCCACGTTTGAAGGCCTGCCATGTCCTCATATCTCTCTCTCATTCGAACACATACCCTCTCACACACATACAGACGACCACGGGACCGACAAAACCGGTCTGCACAGTCACGAGTTGAGCTGTGACCGTCTGCCATCACGTGACTCCTATCTGCAGTGCACTTGTGAACGTATCTCCTTCGAACTTGTTTACACTGGTACTGTACGCCAGCGCATATTGCAGCCTGTCACTGCAAGTTAAGGTTTGAAGACAGTAGGAATTCAAAATAAGCTAAATATTTTGTACCTGACTACACAAGTAGTTTTTTAATGTAGTATTAAATACAAAGAAAAATTGCATGGTAACAGTAAAAAAAATCAGAACTAAGGCAGTTGTCAATAGGCCTATATATATATATATATATATATATATATATATATATATATATATATATATATATATATATATATATATAGGGTGTATCATGTAATTAGTAATTAGCGAATAAGTGATCAACACTACGCAGAAGATACTCTTGAGTAAAAAGTCGTCAGACCCTTAGTTTACGAGAAAATTTATTTTAAATCTCCGAGATACCACTGAAGTGGAAATGTGGGGTAAGGTTGTTCGTAGAAACGGCCTGTACAACGTGAATAAGCGACTAAAATTGAGCAGAAAATACTCTTTGACAAAAAGTCGCCAGGCACTTAGTGTACGAGCAAAACGACATGGAAATGCGGACAACCTACCTTTCATTCCGCTCACAGGCATTTTGGATCGGGTTCGAGTCCCGGTTGGGTCAGTGCCGGATTTTCGCATGTGGGAATTGTGCCGGTCGATACCGCTGGTCGACGGGTTTTCTCGGAGATCTCGCGTTTCCCCCGCCCCTTCATTCCTGCGCCGCTCCATACTCACTTCATATCGCCCCCTCACCTGTGCTAAGTACCTCGATATTAAGCACTGACCATAATATTTTACGCACTTATTCAGCATTGGCATAAATGGCCGATTCCTTTCTCGTTTCTTGCCCTTGTGTAAAGTTGTGTATTACTGTCTCTAATGATATCGCTGTAAACTAGACGTAAAACCTATAAACATAAAAATAAATTATATTCAATTCTTCCATACCATTTTGTAACCATCGTCTGATAACACTATATGGTATCAAGCAGAGGTAGACCACAGAGGACAGTGTAGATAGTATAGTTACCTCGTAAGACTTTTTAAATGGCATTAAATACTAATCGGGTTACTTATCAAACGAGCCGAGGTAACTGAGTGACTATTATTTAACCCTTATTGTGATCGTTATTTTAATAAATAACTGCACAAAAAATTGTGCAGCAGATAATTATCAGATATGTGAAAATAATGTGACTTAAACTGCGTAATTTCTGAGAAGATTCTTGGGTTTGGGAGAGAATAATCATACCGGCAAATAAAAGGTGACAATTTTCGAAACATATAAATATAAGTTAATCAGTAATGCTATTAAACATTCTACTTAAGGAGCGTTCCTACATAAATGATATCTAAGCAACGACCGACGGACGTACACTTAGCGCGACAGCTGGACGTTTACTCGTTTGAGAATTCATCCGAGGGATGGAAACTAATGGGTGAGGTTGACCGGAGTTGAGTTTCTCTGAGTGTAGAAGAGAGACTCAACTAACAAAATACGAAAACACGCTTCGCTTTTAGTCGGTTTTCTCACAAACACGAAGTTATCATCTAGGTTGTTATATTTAAATTATTTAGCAGAAGAATATGTGTTATAAATAAATGTAGCTTTATTACAATATTTTGTTGAAATCCTAATTATTTAATAATAGTTTGATATTCCAGTAAAAAAATTCGCCTACGGTAACAGAGATACGGCTTTTGTCTTAGCTTCAAAACTGTTTTACACTCATAGGTATATATTACATTAAGAAACAAATCATCTTGAAAGTGCGCTAATTTATTAACAAGGAACTCTCCTGATGATAAATCTTTAACCCACAACCAGAATTCAACCGGGGATCGAACCCGCGTACCTTGACCGGGTGGAGTACTCTTACCGGAGAGGATAAACCAATAAAACAAAAAGCTGTAGTGGCCTTCACGCCGATTTGTAACCTCTGCAATGCAGCTGACCTCGGCTATTACGTAAGCCTTGCACAAGTCTAGCTTCAGCGTACAAGCAGAAGCATGTGTACTTGGGACCGTACATTACTCTGCGTTCGCCGGTACTGCACGAGCAAGCAAGAAACTTGTTTTGTGACAGTTAATTAAGGCCTCACTCTTTAGTGTCCCCGTGGTTTCGAAAAAAAAAAAAAAATAATAATAACGCAAATTAATTCATACATCAAAAATTCTTTCTGGCAGTTTTAACACTTACACTTAATCGTTTGTAACAGAATTTTTTTGTTGCAATACACTAAACGGATTTTTTAATTTTTGCCACTGAAATAGCACACATTTGGTGGTCAAAATAAGCCAAAATAAAGCAAAATATGTCTTCATTGCAAACGGCAGGTACATTATTTTACAAAAAGGCTCTGGCAAAATTGTGTATCGTATGACTGTACGCAGTCTCAAATTTTTTCAAAGCATTTGGTTAAAAAAATATTCGAGTTATTTTCAATTGTTAGAAATAAATGAAAGATCATGGCCTTAAGTCAAAAAGGTATTTCCTGCGCTCATTTATATCGCGGGTGGCTCCTTACCACCTAGGCGAACCGGGTTTGATTCCCGGCGGGGTTGTGGCCGGATTTTTTGTGCGTGTGGGAAACGTGGCTGACGTTGCCATCGGCGGTGGATTTCTTCGGGGTACTTCCATTTCTCCCCACCCTTTCATTCCTCCGCAGCTCCACTGAAAGTCGGGTGTGACATCTTGACTTTGGGTTCACTCCGTACTCGATATTTATTTATCGTGCGCGGTATTTACCGTGTGATTATTATTTATTTACGACATTTAATTGTATTCTTTCTGACAACAGCTGTACATAATAAAAATAAAACTGAAAAATGTTTTGGTACACCGTATTCTGGCCCATACTCTTCTAATCTATTAATCTCAAACAACGCGTTCCACATATTGATGAGAGCAAATCTGAACATGCCAATCATCTCAACCAATTTATAGAGAAAGTAAATGTAACCGCTTATTTTAATAACACATCCGGTGTACCAGCTCGTAATGCAGAACAAAAATGTGGTTTACAACCGTGTTCAGTTAATTCATGACAGCACGCCGCATGCAATCTCAAAGCCTTTTTTTCCTATACATCAAACATAACACTTAAAACTTGACGTGCTTTGTCTTTTACGTTGGCTCCACTAATATTTAAAGATTATTTACCCGCAGCCAAAAACGGCGGAAATGGGTGTTTTTGAGGTTGCTTTTGGGTACGAAAATCTAGGTGCATAAACTTTAAAAAACATATGGACATGTACAACACGCATTATCTTTAAGAATTCTGTATAGCTGGCACACGAACTGTGTTGCAAAGTGTTAGGAGGAAGTTTTTAAGAGATACACTACTACTAAACTTGTGTTCATTATATTTACCTACGAAAAGAAAACGCATTTAAAACTATGCTTCTCTAGTTATGTTTTCTAGATATTACCATTAGACCCACGGTTTCGGGGATGAGGCACCCCTCGCTTATAATAATATAAAATGAAGGCTCGACAATCCGTGGATTACTTTCGTACACCTTCTTACTTTATTACATAGTCACAGACTTTCTTATTTTTGGAGCAGTGATGGCAGATAAGGAAAATGTCACTTTTTCCAATCTGCCGTCACTGCTCCAAAAATAAGGCAATCTGTGACTTTGTATGGATGTAATAAGTTGTACAAACGGATCATTTCCGGATTGTCGAACCTTGATTTTATATTACAAGCGAGGGGTAAAAGTTACGTCGAAAATTGGGAAAATTCGCTGCTTGGCCGCACAATCCGCCTTAAATGACTAAAAGCGTATTTTCCAGACTGCTGTCACGTAAAAAAATACCAAACGGAATCGTAAAGCAAATACAGAGAAACGTACATTGGACTTTACCATGCACTTTCCGTAAATAAAACTGAAGGATCACCGATTAAAGTCCCATAGGAAAAAACCAACGACTAAAACACTGCATGTCATTTTCGCGCACCGCGCATAGAGGCGGTCCGGTCGTATGTTGACATACAGGCAGTCTAAGCCTTAAGGGCATAGTTCACCTCCGTTTCCAACGTCTTTTTATATTTTTTTTAAATTTGTACCAGATAGATTTGTACTTATTTAAGACACAAATTGTGATTAAATTTTCCTCTTAGGAAATGTTTGTATCGTTCATAGTTTTTGCGTAATGAGTCGTAAACTCAAAATTTGCATTTTACGGTTTTATGTACGCCACTAAAACCGACTGACACACTAAACCGAAAAAAAATGCATAGTTAATAACAATGTTGTAGTCTATGATATGACATACATAAAAACAATATATACATATATAGTTTTTATACATGTCAAATCTCAGCCTACAACATTACTGTACACCGTGAATTTTTCCGGTTTGGTATGTCAGTTGGTTTTAGTGGCGTGCATAAAATTGCAAAGTGCAAATTTTGACGTTTACGACTCATTATACAAAAAATATTAGGGAGACAAAAAAATTCCTAAGAGCTAGATTTAATCACAATTTATGCCAAAAATAAGAAAAAAAATCTTGTACATATGTAAAAATAAAAAAAGTCGTTGAAAACTGGGGTGAACCGCGCGTGAGAGGCTCGAAAGCGACGGAGCAGTAAGGTCGACCTTGAAGCGCTCATAAAATGCCGCATTGCCTCAACGAGTCAAGCGCTGAACTAGCGTGCAAGCTTCCCGCCGAACGGTTTTTATTATGGGACACTAAGCGGTGACCATACAATTTTATTGGTGGAAAGTCTGCAACTAAGTTCAGTGCATGTCGCTATCTTAGTTTCACATACATCATATTAGTACATTTTTAAGTACCAAAGTCTGAAAACGCCGTTTTTAGCCATGTTGGAGGGCTTAGAAACAGTTATTTTAATGTGCGTGGCGTCTTAACAACGAGGTTCCGACCTTGTCTGAAGTTTGTTTTCTTTTCGTACGTTGACACAATGGGTACAGATGGAATATTTTCGTAGAAAAACCTGTTTACGAACCAGTGCAACGTATTTGAAGCATGTGGTAGGCGGCCGCCTTAACGCCCCACTGTTTCCGTGTCTCACACGCAGCATCTAGCGCCAGCTGTATGGGACTCTTAATATTACGTCATAAAACGATAGGATCACCGCTAAATTTCTCATAGACGCAATTCATCGCCACTTTAGCTCCTCGCAATCATAGGCTTCGAATTTTCAATATAGTCCGTCTAGGTGGCTATTTGAAGTAAGACGGGTTTAATTTTCCCAGCCGAAATATTGTTGCTCACAATAGTTGTAAAAACCACACTTTTGTGTTGTTATTATTACAGTAAAACCCTGTTAAGAAGATCAAACTTACGAAGTTTTCCCCCATGATAAGTCTGAATTATGATTACCATTTCCAATAGTACAACAATAAATTTACCCTTTTGAGAAGTTTAATTAGTCTGAAACTTCTTAGCAGAGTTTTGCTGTACTTGTTTCTTACAACGAACTTTTTAAATTAAAAGTATCAGCGCAGGTACAATTTTTTTAAAGAGTTAGTGAACGCTAGTTTTTTTTGTCAAGGCATGGAAACAGTGATGGCTATAAGTCGAATATAACACATCCGTCAAACACCTCATCACCTCTAGGTGCAAAGGGCATGCAGTGTTTTCGTAGAAACCGTTTTTCAATGGGACTTCAAGCGATGACAATGTTATTTTATTTGTGGAATGTTTGAGGTAAAGTCCAATGCAGGTTTCTATTATTTAGTTTTCCGATTACGATTGATATTTTCTCAGCTACAACATCGTGAAAAAGTCATTTTAAGCACATTTTAGGAGCTTGAAAATCATATTTTTAATTTGTGGACGCCATTTTTAAAATCACAGGGACACAGTTTGAAGTGTGTCTTCTTTTCGTAGATAAACACATTGGAAAAATTTTTAATAGTTGTACAAGAAAACATACTTTCCGTAACACACTACTTCACATCTAACGCGCCAGGACCGAGGAGTGTTTGTGGGAAACGATATAAGTGCCAGAAAATCACATCTTGAGGTTTTCCATTGAAATAATTATATGTCCTGTTGCTATACCGTAGAAAGTGATGTAAATGCCAATAATGCATTGTTCGGCTAAAAAAAAAGGCCGTAGAATGCACTTGGTTTAACTCCATAATTGTTGATGTGGAGAATGATACGAGTGCCATTTGAAGTTACATTTTTATAAATATGTTCTGTAACAGTTCTTTTCACACATACAATCCTGTAAATAAATGTAACACAGCATTCGAATTACAAAATTATTTGTGACAGGCTTTATTTTATGTTCTTCATTTCCTGAAAAACTTACTATTTGGCACTTATATCGTTTCCCACAAACACTCCTCAATTCTTAAGAGAGTGTGGTACATAATTCAACGCTAAAAGCATTAATCTATAACTGTAGGTTTCTCGAAGCCATTTTGCGAAAATTAAACAATAGCAATGCTAGACAATAGTTTTAGCCAACATTTTAAACAAAATTGTTTCAATGTTACGAACATCTGAGGCACAATCTCTGACGCCGGAACCACGTGCATTTAACTGCGGCGCAAGAGATCACGAGTAACGAATTAGTAATTCTGGATAAATATTTACTCATAAAGTTGGCAAATACCATTATCTAGGATTGTCATTGAGTATAATTATCCATTTTGGCTTCGAAAAAAGCGTAGAAATCAATTTATGTTTTCGGCGTTTATTTATCTACCACGCACTCTTAAGTGTCAATCGTTAACAGTGATACGAGTCCAAAACGAAGAGCATTTAATAAATATTTTGCAAAGCTGTCCAGCTGGTACTGTAGCTCCCAGACGGTACAGGAAAACTGTGAAAGCATAATACCTAACTTTTTTTAAAACATGAATAAATAAAAGAAAATTAATGCCAACAGTTATATATGAATGAACGTAGGGTAGATACATGCAAACACTTGTAGTAAGTAATAGTGGCGTACGTATTAGATGTTCTCTCGTCTAGTGATCCAACTCGGAGGCTGCAATTACATGCTACGGCTGTCTGGAATGTTACCGCCATAAGTACAGACATGATGACTCGACGCCGAATATCAGTGATCTCAGAAAACTTAGGATTCTGTTCGAGTAATGAACCCGCGTTAATTTAAAAAAAAAGTGTTCATGTCCAAAGTGTACCTGTTAATGAAAATAAAACACACTTCAGGGAAATTTCAAGTACAGTACTAACGTACTATTTTCGAACCCTCCAACATGGCTAAAATCAGGTCTTTTGGTACAACTACAGAATGTGTGTAAAACTGGGACTTTAGATACAATTACAAGGTGCGGTAACGTAACTTCCTTTCTTAACACGGCAATAATACCCATTATGTGAATCAGAAAGTTTCCATTTTAATATTTTTAATGTAGGTACATATCTAAAGTTTGGTTTTCACGCAGTTTTGAAAATCAAATCAGGTAGGTAACCCAATATCCATTCGCTGAGTAAGCCGATTTCTGGCGTTTCTCATTACTTTTTACCAGGATAGCAGTGGATAAGTTGGCAATTTCTGCCCGGGCGTGTGGGTTCCTTGGACGGTTGGCATAACCAAATCACAAAAAAAAAATAAATAAATAAATAAATCACAAGGGGCCAAATCAGGGGAGCGGGCTGGCCACTTCAAATCGCCACTTATTGAGATGAGGCGCTCCGGGAAGTGTTCTCTCAAAACAGACATCGATGCCCGTGAACTAAGAGCCGTTGCTTCTCTTGTTGGAACCAACTGTTCTCCCAAGTCTAATTCAAGCCGTGGGGGGAAACAATTCCTCCTACATGTTTACATACGCTCTTCGCCGTTCCAACACATGATGGCGATTGACAGCGGCGGGGAACAAAACTTTACACCCACGCCTCTAGAATGAGATCATTCCCGCCCTGCTAAGACATCTACAGCCTGAATGTTGCTCATGTGTATCACACACATAGTACTACGCATTTTAATACGAAATTAGCAGATATTTCTACAACGTACTTTCGTGCTGACTTTCCACCAAACAAATGACAGTGTCACCGCTTAAAGGTGGCGGTCTTCCCAAGGCGCCGAGCTGTGTGCAGAGTTTCTGCGGGGACGAGATTATTCAACAACTGTTCAACGCGCATGAGTGATATCGACTTAGAAATAGCATTTAAAGAACGCTACACGTGTGTGTGCCCACTTCAGGTTCGCATATACGCATTACAGTATACTGGTCGAAAATGGCGAAACTAGGTGTTTTGCGCCTTCGCGGTCATTTTTAGGTATGAAAACCTTGGCGCATATAAGCATTCACGATACACATTTGTCTAATACTACGTTATGAAATGACAATGTCTCATGGAGGCGAGTTGTCAGCGAGAAGACTTGAACGGCAGTTTAGGAACTTGCGCTTAGTGGCTAGGCGGAGGTGTGATGCGTGTGTTGTATCGTCCTTGCTAGTAACGTAGTTCTAGGCCTCGAGCGTGCAAACACGTCCAGCCAGGCGGCTACCTTAAAAGTCCCATAGTTCCAGCGGTATTAACTCTGCACGTCAGTACAGGAGCGAGCACACTGGATCCATTCAGTGCAGTTCAGTTCATTTCCGTTCAGTTTCCTTCATGCAGGCGCATACTGCATCCGTCCGCTCTCAGTTGGGGATTCAGTTATCACATTCAAAA
>PNEQ01077800.1:160599-177434 GCA_003012365.1 Medauroidea extradentata
GACGGAGACGTTCGGGACTGAACGGAAGGTGACGGAGACGTTCGGGACTGAACGGAAGGTGACGGAGACGTTCGGGACTGAACGGAAGGTGACGGAGACGTTCGAGACTGAACGGAAGGTGACGGAGACGTTCGGGACTGAACGGAAGGTGACGGAGACGTTCGGAACTGAACGGACGCCGTGCTCGGTGTGCCGTCTAACACGAACAGCAACTTACCAGTCAATGACTGAACTGAACTGAACAGATGCAGTGTGGTCGCTGCTTCAGGCACCTTGCGAGTAGGAGCGGATGGAACTAAAGGTGCGTACGCAATGTCACCCTTATCGCTTCGGAGTCTCCAACGCGGATATTAGTTCCAGGTAGGCGGGGTCCTTATTAAATAGCTTAGAAACACTACATATAATGTTTTTACTTTAGGCCACCAAGAGGCCTAGAATACTGCCCTGCTTAGGAAGATGGCAGTAACTACAGAGAAAAAAAAAATAGTTTTTTTTGGCATCGTTGGATTCGTCTTGAAATTGTGCATCATTTACACACCAAAAAATACAGTAAAATAAATTGTGCGTATGAGTTATAGGGAGAAAACACTTACTGATTTGTGATTTTCCAAGTTTAACAGTGACAGAAGGCAGTAAGTACATATTCCCCGTATAAAAAGCAGTAACTGCAATGATACTGCTTTCTAAATTTGTAATGTGACGTTCGTATTTTTGGGAATACTGTAAACCATGCAGTAACTTTGAATCCATTTTTATTTATTTATTCAATAGTGGGAACATACATCGTATAACAAACATTTGTTTGAAGTTATTTTAAGTTGTTTTAAGTAAATATAGAAAATTTCTATTTTTTTTCTCAGAAAAGGATTTTAAGAACTTATTTTGCACCATAACAACATACTATTAGTAATTGATAAATGGATGAGATTGAGACATATCTTAAACTTCTGTTTTCTCAGATGTGCTGTTTCTGTAGTTAATGGTATCTTCCTAAGCAGGGCAGAATATGACTTTGACAGTTAAATAGCATTGTTGAATTTTTTTCCCCGTTAAGTTGACATGTGAAAATGCCAGAATCGAATTAAAAAAAAAAAAAATGTATTTATGGCAACCACACAAACCACGGTTATTAAAAGGCTTTCAAAAAAATTTGATTTTCGAACTGTCATCTGAGTATGTTCTACACCTTACAAATGTAGACGAATAAATCGATAGCAAAAATTTTAGTAACATAATAATTAACCCAATATAGCGACGGATGTTCCTCCTTGGTGCATCGTCACTGTACGAAAACTGCAGTTATATCTGGGACTCGTGCCAGGACTTTTTTCAAGTGAAAAAAAAAAATCCCGTTCGTAATCAGGACTTGAGGCGCACCATAAAACCGGTCTGACCGCAGGATCGAATAAGAAAAAAGAACAACAGATAAATGAAAACCAGACAAGTGTTGCTTTGACTCACCAGACCTCCTCCAACCACAGTGATCCTTAGCGGCTTCACCTGCTGTCGGCCGTCCATGTCCGGTGCTGGTCGCTGTCTAGATTCCACTGTGGCTGGCTAGCCACGCCGCCGTCGCTCGGTTACGTAACCATCCTCCGGCTTCCTCCCCTTCCTACCTCCCCTACCCCCTCTATGGCGGTTCAAACTCTACCTGCACTTCCGCCGCGTGACTTGATCTTACCGTTTATAACGTGACCCGTACGTCCGGTTGCCCGCCAACTTCTTTAATAATCGCACGAAATTGTACCCCTTCACTAAATTTTCTCTGGTTAAGTTTTACTCTCTGGTTCAAGGATAACCAAAGCATTGTCGAGTTTTATAGCTACACTGAGGCCCATCTTATGCAGCCAGCAAGCTAATAAACAAACTCCCAAAAGACCTTAAACTGTCAACTATCAAGGAACACTTAAACAATATCTTATCACAGGGGCGTCATTTGGGGCTACAGGAGGGGTGGGGGGGAGGCAAATGCCTCACCCCCTGGAATTAGAATTTTATGTGTATAAATATATTTTTGCACTTTTAAATGTAAATATTGCTAACTTAAGCACATAAAACTGAAGTTTTATTATTAAAGTATCTAATTTATACATGATTAATTAATAAAAAAAGATGCAACAAGGTCACTGTCGCCAGAAAACAAAAACTTGCCCTCCCCCCTAGAAAAACCTGAAATTACGTCCCTGTCTTATCAAGAAAGCCTTCTACAAAGTGAATTAATATTCTCAGTCTCCTACACCTGCCTCTGACTAACGTATGTTGTATTGTCTTATGCTAGTTCAACTGCTTTGTTAAAATTTTTTGTAAGCTAATTTATTCATGTATTGTAACCTTGTATTGTATTTTTTATCATTATGCTGATTCACTATTACTTTCAGTACTTGTACTCTGTAAAAGCAATGACAATTCCAAACACACTCTGTTGTGTGTAATATTGTAAAATCAAGCAAAATTTTTTTGGAACAACCAAATGGTATGTTTGAATACTTGCAAACAAATGTATGGTTTGTAACAACCAAATGATTTATTTGAAATAGCAACTTTAATTTATACAAATAAATTCACGTGTAAATCACGGTCACTCTCTCTCTCTCTCTCTCTCTCTCTCTCTCTCTCTCTCTCTCTCTCTCTCTCTCTCTCTAGTCTATGGTCGTAGAAGAACAGGTCTGGACCACGGTCGTAGAAAAACATGTCTGGACACTTGCCTTTCTACCAATGTATTTTGCTTGACCCACTTGTTGTTTGGCTGTAGTTCGTCAAGTTACCGAGAATGTCGTACTTTTTGGCGCTGTAATACGGGCGGTCGGACTCAAACTCCGCCCACTTTTTTTCCACTGTTAAATTTATAAAGTAAATAAAGATTGCTGAAACCTTTTCATAAATTTGTGAGCGAAAAAAGTATTTTATAAATTGATAAAAAAAAATACGTTTTGATAAATTGTTTATCTTAGTGGGAAGGAAGTGGGCAGAGTTTTAGTCCGACCGCCCTAACGGCAGCGCCAATGAAACAAAATATTCTCGGTAACTTGGTGAACTGCAGCCAAACAACAAGGGGGTTAAGTTTCCAGGCGAGTGTCCAGACCTGTTCTTCTACGACCGTGGTGTAAATAAATAAATAAAAAAGATGCACACGGATCCGATCCCATAACCTAGATTACCGACCACGGACGGTAACCCTAGACCACTACAACTTTCTAACGCACATTTAATTTTTATATTTACATACCTGTGACTAATTCCGTTAAACTCGTGATTCAATTAGACATGTGTGCACTCGGCAAAATTTTTTTAACCATTATAGTTATATTCAGTCATTTACTCTAACGTAATGATACAAACGAACACAAAACATTTATTAATACTCTACAAATGTAGTATATACCTAAACTTAAAAAAAAAAGTGAGAAAAGTTTCCTAAACTACCGTATGTGTAAGAGCTAACACGTGCGTACTAAATAACTGCCATTACAAGAACAACTACCCAAACGGACATATGTCGTCGCCTCCAAACAAATTGTTTGTTTGTTTGTTTTAATATCTGCCATTGTTAAATGTACCAAATCTATAGTATGCCATAAATACGGTTGATTCAAGTAAATATGATAGTAAAAGCAAATAAATAAAATAGTATAAGCAAACTAGCGTTCGTATTTTTTACAGGAACAAATATTCTGGGTAAAATCAAATGCACTTACTGTTAAGTATAACATCTAACGAAAATATTAGTATAACAACCCAAATATAAGTTTTCTTTAAATAAATTTTGTAAACAAAATTTTTCTGTCGAAGCAAACAAATTCCAGTAGTAACTTCAACGTTACGATTGTCAAATTAACAGTGATTTGTTTGTTGCAAAAAAAAAATTATATCAACCTTATTTATTTGCTTGTCGTAACAATCAATTTTTCTCAGTGTAGGGGCCTGAAAAATTGTCATTAACTTTTGGGCACAAGCCGAGCGAGCTGGTGCAATGGTACCACGTTGGACTCGCATTTGTGTGGGCCCCGGGTTCGATCCCCGACTCCGGCCATCCTGATGTCGGGATTCTATGGTTTCATTGAAATCGCTCCAGGGATGGTTCCGGCCGACTCCTTTCCCAGCTCCTGTCATTGTAGTAAGTTGTGTGTCGCCGTCTGTAATGACCTCGCTGTCGACGAGACGGTAAGCCCACTTACCTTACCACAAGCTATAACTAAAACAACTGGTAATTCGCGTCATTTTCGTAACTGTCCCTAGATGTACTGAACACCACCTAGAGGGCCCCGATCCAGTAATAAATAAACAACTGAGTACAGGCCCACTCGTGTGGAGTCGCTGTGACAAGAGAGTAGCCATTCAGCAGCTATTATAGGTTAAGTTAGGTCGGTTTAGAGCACGGTCGTAGAAGAACAGCCTGGACACTCGCCTATCTAACAATGTATTTTGCTTGACTGACCCCCTTGTTGTTTGGCTGTAGTTCGTCAAGTTCTTGAGAATGTCGTACTTTTTGGCGTTGTAAACCGGGCGGTCGGACTCAAACTCCGCCCACTTTTTTCCGTTGTTAAATTTTTAAAGTAAATAAAGATTGCTGGAGTCTTTTCTTAAATTTGTGAAGGAAGAAACTATTTCATATATGGGGGGGGGGAATACGTTTTGATAAATTGTTTATCTTAGTGGACAGGAAGTGGGCGGAGTTCGAGTCCGACCGCCCTAACTGAAGCGCCAATAAAACACAATATTCTCGGTAACTTTGTGAACTACAGCCAAACAGCAAGGGGGTCAAGTTTCCAGGTGAGTGTCCAGACCTGTTCTTCTACGACCGTGGTTTAGAATCATAGACGTGTCTACATAGTGGGCCATATTTGTAACCATTCAACGTGGAAGTTTCATAAAGAGACATATTACTATCACTAGTTGTTTTGAAAAGTTTAAGCACGCTCTTTACAACGACGGATGAATGGTAGCCATAAAAAAGTTACCAATCTTTCCTTTTCTTCCCACCTCCTACAGTTAGTGAATATTTACCACTATACAGTAACTGACCTGTTTACATCCAGTGTGATGATAAATGTGTGCACGTTGTTTGACTGCGCCGTTGAAGCAGGATGATTGTGGTTACGTTCTGAAGCGTTGCATTTACTATGACGTCTTCAGTACTAGTCCGGATTCTCATTGAGTTAGAACAATTGACAGACCTACTGTTATCTGAAGATGTGTTTTAGGTAAATATCAAGTTTAACTACAAATCTGTACCGGCCAAACTATTGATTTTAGACATATAGTTTATTGATGAAAAATGTTTATAGTGACGTATTAAGTAGTACTACGCAAAAAAAAATAATTTTTTGTTGGGTTAGGTTTTTTAGGCCAGTTTAGGTTAGGTTACTTTAAGTTAGTTTACATTATTTTAAGTTAGTTTATGTTAGTTTAAGTTATATTAGATTAGTTTAAGTTAGATTAGGTTAGTTTAGTTAGATTAGGTAACCTAACCTGACCTAACCTTACATTAGGTTAGGTAAAGTTAGGATACCTAACTTAACCTAACCTAACTTAAACTAACCTAATCTAACTTAGTAGAGGCAAATAGCCGGTTTAAGCGCAGAGGGTTAAGGGTGAGGAGCCGAGGAGTCTCTGATGACACAATCAACATGGCCGCCGTGACGTGACTGTCCGCCATCTTGGATGTCGTCACTGTCCGCCATGTTTGATGATGTCACGTCCACCATGTTTTTTTAAATTTTGTTTTTCGAATTTTTTTTTTTTTTTTTTTTACTGTCACTTGTCTTACGCCATCTGAGTAGCTTGCGCGGGGAGGCGATTCAGAGATGGTGAAATTTCGAGAATTCGGTGACCTAATGTTAGAATCAAATATCCTATGCATACTCAAGTCCCGACCATTTGTTCACTATCTGTTACTCAGTGGAACAGCTGACAATGAACGAATAGACAGGACTTGAGTATGCATAGGATATTTGATTCTAACATGCAGGTCATTGAATTCGCTAAATTTCACCATCTCTAGCGATAATGCATTACATACGTCGGTAAACGGCAACCTCACCGCTCCTGCCTCACACACACACAAACACAGCATATCCAAGGAGAGGGCCTCTTACTGACCGTGTGTTCATGAGCGAGACACGGCGCCAAGGGCGATGTTGACCGGCTCATCTGGTTCGGTATCGCCTCTACCGCAATACATTGAAACGGCGTGCAATGGTATCGTATATCACTCGCCTGACTGACACTTTCAGTGGTGGCCCCATCTTTTTATTGGTGAAAGGGTTTAAGCATTGTCCATTGCAGGTTTCTTTATAGAGTATTTTCACACGAATCATATGAGTTTTTTTTTCAAATATGTCAGGATTAAAAAAGCTGTTTTAAGCCATTTTGAGGGGCTCGGAAATTATTTTTCTAATTGACGATTTGCTTAGGAACTACATTTCCGTCATCGTTTGAAGTAAATTTTCTTATTGTACACAGACACAATGGACACATGTGGAATAGTTTCGTAAATAAAATGTATTTACCAACACCAGAATGCATTTTAAGCTCGTGGCAGGCGGCGCTCTTAATAGTTCCCGCAGTGGCGTAGAAAGTTGGTGTTTTTAAGGGGCGAAAGGGGGGACTTATTTTTTCTTACAGCAACAACGAAAAGAAATCACGTACGGTGCCTGTACCGAATATGACCCGCTTAGGTTCAACAATCGTGTGTGCCTAAATCATTAATTATATTACTAATGTAACACATGGATGATGTAAGACAGATATTTATGAATTGTGTACGTTCATACTGGATACTAGTGTGTATCGATCACACATCGATCTCGGCATTTCCACACAATGGTGACTAGTGGGCCATATTGAGAACTGAGCCATATTCGGTACGGGGTAACTTATCATGAAATTACTAATTAGCAGCATACTGTGTTTGTCAGTGCGAGCAAAAAATTAATAGGGGCAAAACAACTTCTTTATATGAACTGACTCTTGGTTCAATATCTGAGCATAAATACGTTGTGTACCCAGATTGTGACATCATTCCCCTCCTTTCCCCTTCTTTTCACAGTATTTATATATATTCCCTGTCGAAGCAGTGGTACATGTTAATATTTATTATGTACATTTTAAAATAAGCATTCATTATTGTAGTACAGTCGGTAGGTTACTATGGCCAGCTGTTTTATAGGAAGTTCACAATGAAGTGAACACTTTAGAAGCTCTATAGTTCCGTTTTTCTTTTCAGTTAATTTATAGTTTCCCGCCACGTTTCATAATAAATAATACAACATAGGTAACAATCAAACTTAGATTGCAACGAACACTTTGCCAAGTACAGTGACACAGAAGATTTTATTGATTTGAATTTTTTACAGCTGTTACATTTTACGCAAACTATGGCGTACGGCTTAGTTTGAAACAAATTAAAATAAGTAAAAGTGCATCTAAAGTCCAATTAAATAGTAGTAAATAATATGCGCTGTTTGCACTAAAAAGTGAGTAGTTATATTAATTAGTATTTCTTAATATTACCCTGCCGTTAATTCTTACCAACAGATAATGAGAGTTTGAGTGAGCCAAGAATTTCAAAATAGCTAACTATCGAAAGCTAGTTTATCTATTGAATTTCTGTACTGAAAATTGTCTGTAAAAAGTATCAGACCGGAATTTTCCATAGTATGTGTCACATAATTGTTTTTCATTTACACGGCCTAGACTGCGCGGTTCAGATACATTAAGATATCAGAGAAATAACAAATTAACTAAAAAAAAA
Organism: Medauroidea extradentata; assembly: GCA_003012365.1. Classification (NCBI taxonomy): domain Eukaryota; kingdom Metazoa; phylum Arthropoda; class Insecta; order Phasmatodea; family Phasmatidae; genus Medauroidea; species Medauroidea extradentata. The sequence continues at coordinate 168,353 of PNEQ01077800.1, forward strand.
TAGCCATGCACAGATAAGCAACGACCCAGGCGGTATATTTAAAAAGGCAGAAAATTATTTTCAAGGTTGTTGAAAAAACAAAATGTAGTAGTACCGTATTATCGATAAACAGCAACCTCAGATTTTAATCAGCTATGTTACATAACTTCGAGTATTTTTCATTACAAATATCAATGGGCGTAAAGATGGCATAGCAACTTATAAAAAGTAAGAAATTGGAAGAAACCTACAATTTTTTAAACATCAGATTTTCAATTACGAAGGTGACTAGCAATGGCTTAGCGTACAAATATTGTGCAGGATACATATACTTTTTTATTTTTAAATTGAGGAAGCTACATTACGTAAATCAGCATTGCGAAGCCTATCACCTTTAAATTGTGCACAAAGCTAGATGTCGAAATAAATCTAATCCCGCCGAGAATGAGGTGTCAGCGCAGAGATTTTGTGACGATATACGGAGTTATCATGCATTTATTAATGAGTGTCAGACATTGAAATAAACGTAGCCATTGTAAAGTTATGATGTTCAGACATTGAAATAAACGTAGCCATTGTAAAGTTATGATGTTCAGACATTGAAATAAACGTAGCCATTGTAAAGTTATGATGTTCAGACATTGCAATTTGTAATTATGAAACGCCTTACGTAATCTGAAAGACAAGCAAATATATTTGTATGCCTCTTCCCGTAAACAATGAAATATATAAACAGCGATCACTGCGTACCGCAATATGAATTTATTTTACAAATTAAATTACGATATATCATATATTTAAAAAACTGAATACTTTATTACACACTAACCCTCAGCATATACGTCACATTAATACTCAAACTTTTACAAATGTGAGCAAAGAAAAACATTTATAACTATAGTTCTACGCATTCATTTGTCAGAATTTCTAGACCGCAACTGGTACATAATTGGTAAGGTTCGACACTCTTCAACATTTCTCTTGCAATAAATCGCCATGATCCATCTTCCAAATGTATTAGAAATTGTCGAAATCGTAAATGTGACGTTTAATAAGAACTTTCAGTTACAAACTACTCCGTGTCAAATTCTACAAATACCATGCATAAAAATTATAAAAGAAAAAAATAACTAAAATAACACTTCTTTGTGCAACGCATTAATCTATAATTAAATCAACATACTTTGACGAAAGATAGCATTTATTACATTACAGTTCTTGGTCGAAATGCACGTGAAGTTCTGTATGTTTGAATATTACACCGAACCAATCGTGTGAACAATTTATTTACAAAAATCTTCAGACGGGTTCGCAAAACAATAAAAACCAAATAAATCTCTTAAAATTCACAGTTTACGTGAAATTTTATTTTATTTAGGCATAAATTGTCTTGTCAATAAATACCTACTAAATCAATCCCAAAAATACATTTCACAAACTACAATTTTCTCCGTTGAGGATTTTTTTGTCATTGATACCCCAGCAAACTTAAACTCTGAACTACTGATAATAAAATACGGCGTAAATGTACACATTTCGCGGTATTGAAAGTCCAACAGTATCTCCTCACTTCAAGCTAAGAATGTTTTGTTACAGTTACTGTGTAAAATTATACAGGACAAATTGTACTTGCTGACTAGTGTGGGACAAATCAGTCTAAGGTAAAATACTTAGTATAAGTTAACTTAATAATGAAATGAGTAATTTGTAAAAAAAACTGTAATTACTTCTACGTTCGTCTGTAGGCATCCGGCGTATGTGTTCTGATTTTGATTTAAATGTTGCTTGGCAGGCCTTAGACTATAATTATTCATTATTCCTTGCAAAATTTTACGATATATACATATCATATATGTGTGCGTGTGTGTGGTTGATTTTACACTTTACTACTTACAGGGAATGTTGGTACACACATATTTACATATACAAAAAATCAACCATTCGTCTAGATCGCATGAACCAACATTCCTTGTAAGGACGAAAGTGTAAAAAAATAAATATTTCCTTTTGTAAATTGCAGTTGGCCTTGTGCAAGGTACGCGTGTATGAATGAATTTCTTTAACGTAACAAATGTTGCAGAGTTTAACTATTTAAAAGTTTTGCTTGTTTGTGTGTTATCGCTGATGTGACAGCAATGTGTTTTGTTTCCATGACAGTATTTTACCCTAGAAGGTCACGCGAGTAGACTACAAGTGTTAAAAGTCCAACCAAATACAATCCTGCAAGCGAAATGTTTGCCTGCAAGGACGTTTCTCAATCCTATCCTTAGTCGTCAGGCAGCCTTTGAATGCACTGCGAAGAAGAGAAGTGACTTTTTATGCGCCGACGTGAATGGAAATGTTTTACGTATTCTAGAGGAGGTTAATATTTCACAATGACGTGAATTAATTTATGATGGTGTGTTTTGTAGTCTTCTATTTTCTTACTGGCGTGAGAGGCGCGGCGCCAAGGGCGATGTTGACCGGCTCATCTAGTGTAGGACACTGAAGCGATGTGTATATTTACGTAGATCACTCGCCTGACTGACACTTCCAGTGTTGACCCCCATCTTTTTATTGATGGAAAGTTTTAAGCAAAGCCCATTGCATGTTTCTAGAGTACTTTCATTCGAATCCCGTGAGTAGTTTTTCACATATAACAGGTTTTTTTTTTTTTTTTTGAGGGGCTCCGAACTGATTTTCTACTTGACGTCGTGCTTTGAATCAATCTCTCTGTCATCGCTTGAAGTGTATTTTCTTTTTTATATTGACACAATGTGCATATTAATAGTTTCGTAAAAAAAAATTTATTTACGATCACGCTGCAACACATTTCCATAGACCCGGAGTTTCTTGGCTTTCGAGAGAATTATTTTTAAATATAGAAGAACAGCCTATATCGTTAAATTACTTACTTTTTGCAAATTGATCTTGTAATGTAACGTTATTTTTCGTGACAAAAAGTATAATTATTTTAGCTAATTTATCAATTTAAATAAAATTTCGTTAATTAACTATTTACGTACCGGTACGATCATGCTATATTTTGTTTCGACGAATGAGAGGTTTTACAATGTCGGCTGCCGTATATGTTTTAAAAATAATTAACGTCAAAAATATATCAACTCGGACTTAATGCCGTTAAGAAATAATGGGGGGTCCTCTAGTAAGACGTTTTCCGTGGAATCAATGTTTGCGCGTATGCGCATATGTCCGTAAATAACTGTTCAGGGAGTATACATTCCAGGAAAGGTAAAAACTGTTTTCTGTTGACGCCACTTTTTATTTCAGTCATACCGCATGTTATTAGACAGAGATAAATAGTAAAACTGGCAAAAAAAAAAAAGCATATTTATACTCTATCAATTCGAAGGTTGCAGCTAATTCATCCAAAGGAATGTCAATAACATTTTTTTCAGAGCGTATATTTCATTTGAAATCAAGATATAATTCAATTGCTTTTATATATTTCGTTAGCAGTTTTATTTATACTGCAAGCTTAGAGCAGACAGAGTATAGGCATTGGCGCTCAGTCCTGAAGTAAGCACGAAAATATATCATGACGTCTGTAGTTAAAACTTAAGATCTTTGGCTCTTGACACGTGCAGCAATAACAAATTGTTACAAATCTAACTTCTATGCTACTGGACTACAACGATTTAAGAATAAGCGAGGCAAGATCGTCATGGAGTAATATAAAAAAAAGACACTTACTTATTGGGCACATTCTACGTGGTACTCGCATTGTAAGAAAAATAGCGGACAAAATTAGTGAAGGAAAACAACATCGCGGAAGACCAAGCTCTCCAACATGCAACAAATCATAAAATATTTGGGCTGCAGCTCATATGTAGGGTTAGAAAGAAAAGCAGAACGACGATCGGAGTTGCGAGTTGCTGCAAACCAACCTCAAAGTTGAAAACTGAAGAAGACGAAGAATTATTCAAGTCTACTTGTGTTCGATTTGAGAATTCGGAATGGAAAGATTGCATGCCGATGATGAAATTAGTGGTGTTACTTCACTGTTTAGAGAGATTCGTATTTAAATAACAGACTTCAACTAGAATTAAACAAAATGATTTTTTGCAAAACAAAATTTCTACACATTTAAATTCCTTATGTTTGTTTATACTTGAATCTCAGTTACATAAATAAAATATTATGAACACCGGTATTCCTCGCAGGAGTTCATTTCGCTAACTGTGCATATAAAATAAATATTGCCCCTGCATGAACACACATAACCACACTACTATACATAAGTTATGTGGAAGATTGGTCCATATGTGGCAATCAGCCTTCAACTTCAGGTAACAAACATTTTCCTGCTGTGCAAAGTGATGTGGGAGATGTTTCCAGCATATTATGTTGTGTCCCCCATACTTTACAGAGTAGGCCCTTATAAAGTGACGAATTCATATGATAAATTTTTATTGATTGTAAAGCTTCAGTTCGAGACAATACGTCGGGAATCTTTCATTTCTGATTCTATTCCGATCACTTGTCAGGAACAAGTTTTCTCATGTTAGTACAAATAATGATACGAGTTGTACTGTTACACCAACAGCTCCAATTACTTTCTACCATACATGTAACTGGTCCTCTACAGGTACAGACTCTGTTGCGTTTGCTTTGTACCCGGGAAGCTGTAAAATAAATTACATGTTTCTAGCACTCAAACTCCCATTGACGCTTTCAAATAATTTATTGACATGGAGATAATTGATGCCGATGTCATAAACAAAATGTTATGGTACTCAACAAATGATCAGTGTGCATCCTAGTAAGTCACGAATAAATTTGTGGTCTGATATGAATGAACAGTAAAATTATGTGTTTTTGGGAGTCTATAATTTCAATGGGTTTAAAAACTTTACCATACGTAAATGATTATTGTCCAAAAGACCCAATGTTTCACAACCAACTTTGTCCAGCGGCCGACAACTATTACTTATAAGATGCTTATCTTTTCAAAATAATAAGGACGTTAGCACAACGAACAGATATTATACTATAGGCGGTTCGGAATAAAGTGAGCACTCGAAAAAGCCCTGCTAAAGATGCATTTCCAACCAATTCGTATCTTTCCGCGTGTAACGGCTAACGACGGGTAAAGTCTAACCTCCTGGGACACGTCACTTTTTGTTTGCGCGTCTAAGGTAAATTGTTCAGTCGATATGTACCTATATAGTTTAATATAAAAGAAGTTTATTAATTGTACAAAATACAATTATATCGCTGTCGGTTGAATTTGTTTCAGTATTGTTGTATTTAAATACGAATAAACACGGAACTATATTGTGTTATTTCGCTGCCAACCATACAAGCAGAAAGGCAACTATAATTAATGTTGAATTATATGCAGTAACGGCTAGTGATATTTTTCAAAGGTCGCATTTTTAGTGTTCACTTTATTCCGAACGGCCTATATCAAAGATGGAATGGTTATGTTACTTATATATAATATAAGACCCGTAGATGACGAAATTGTGGTATTTTTTGCGAAGAATTCTAGTCTTGCAATGTACGATCTAAACAAAACCTTCAAGTATGGCTTCTACCTACTTGGAAGCTCTGACATGTGCAATGACGAGGCAAGTATAAATAAATCACAATTTTTAGATAACTGTTTTTTAATCGCAGAATAATTATTTATAATCCTCACGGGGGCTATTCTAGCATAAGTAACTCTCGAACGGAATGTGTTACGTAAAGAAATTAACCACCAAACACGATATTTCTTCCCCCAGGCAAAGTACAAAGTGTCGGGTTCCAGTCAGGCAAGTCCATCGCAGTAATGAGATGCGAAAAGAGCTCTATATCGGTGTCACTGTTACGTAAGCAGCTTTGGGGTTTCTCTAGTAGAAGCCATACTAGATGACACTTAGTGTCGCTTATATTCTTATGTTGGTCCAACACAGTACCTACTTGTTTTTGGTCTTCTATGATCTTACAGTCAGCTTTCTGAAAAATGTGTTGGCTCCCTCGTGAATGGCGCGTTAAGTACGTTCTTGAGATTTAATTAAAATAAACACTTGTTTCAAACGTTTAATGTCCAAATGCATAATTCAAGTCATTAAATCAGTTAACAGAAAATTTGTAACTGGGTGTGCAACTCTCGCAGTTTTTTTCTGTTATTATTATTATTATTATTATTAACACTACGTATACTCGAAAGTTTCTGAAATATTTAGTACCGTTACAATAAATGTTCCTTAACCGAACGTGGAGTGTTTGAGTAACATGGCGTCAATTTTCCGAGCAAATACAAAATACGAGAGTTAAAATAATAATGAACATATGTGGTGTAGCGAAACCTACAGAGATGTGTGTACTGGTCGCTGATTAAGACGGCGCGGTGACCGATTTGTTTTTATCCAACACCAAAATAAAATCGATTCACTCATGCTTCAATCCTCACCGCGCAGGGGGTAGTAAAAGTAACATTTAAAGTTTCCTCTTCTATTCGTCAGATATAAAAGTTCCTTGCAGTAATACTCTTAATTATGTTTCTAGCGGTTGTCAATTAAACATTGTTAACAATTAATTAATTTAAGTAAAGAGAATCACAATGTATCATCGTGGGCAGAACAGTTCGTGAATAATACTAGAAATTCACAAGTCATATGAACGAGTGGTCTGCGTTTAATTGTGCAGGGGTGGCCACAATAGGGGATCATTACGCAAGTTGCGCATTTAATTTTTTTTTGGGGTACCTGACGTCACCATTGGCGCCCAAACGCGCACCAGTGCAAATCCGGCTGAAAACGGAATCTAACCCGGGTCCTCTCTTGCTCGGGCCAGACGGCAGCTGCAGGCTAGCTAGTCGCTGGACCCAAACAAGCACATCAGCGAGAGGGGTGGTTTCAAGGTCGCTCGGATATCCCAGTGGAGGGGGAGGGGCCCGCTGGCAGTTCCTCCCACACATCATGCATCTTCTCCTTTGTTCTCGTCCGCGCCCACCTCCACACTCGGCACTCTTCGAGCACGGCCGGGCCGTCGCCTGCCTCATAGAGGAAGTAAAGGTGCGGTTCCCACATGAGTCCGAGGACAGATCCGACAGAAAGCAAGGTAGCTACAAGAGCGACATGGAACGCATAAAAACAGAGCCGTCTTCTTGTTGCTGTTATTGACAATAAGAATATTTTTTGTTGTGTCATAAGTATTTCATTGATAATGAGTTGGGAAAACTGAAGTAATGTATGTTCTATGGCGCAAGGCGGGTCTCGAGAAAGCTATGACACACATTGTTAGTGGTAATAAAAGTTGTGAAGTTAAACATATCTCACCGAGTTTCATTATTCTTTTTCATGAAGTCGCAACACTTCGCATTTACTGTTGAAACTATAACCTGCATTAAACATCTTCGAAGTTTAAATGAACCGTATTCCCCACAGTTAAGAACCTACCCATATAATTAACTCACAGAATTTAAATAATTCAATGCAAACATAAATGCTATGAATTTTTTACTTAAACGTATCGCATATAGCACTGGCATAAATAATACTGCATTACAATATAAATTGTGAATAATATAAAATCTTTATTTTCTTTATTGCTTTTTTTTTAATGAAAAAATAATTTATAAATGGTTTACAAATACTTACCTTAAGTTATCTACAGGATGCTGCAAAATTGCTAGTTAATATTTTTGGAAAACAATCTTCAATAGCTAGATTAAAAAAATATACGAACATGACATAGTAAATACCATAATGTCTGAATATTTCTTGCAGTGGGACAGAATAACTTCCTGTACTATTGCGGACATACGCCATTTCAATATATAATCGTCCCAGAAATTTGAGAATCAAATTTTAAAAAATAATTTTAAAAAAAATTTAAAAAAATATGTAACTAGTCTAGTTTGGCTGTATTCAACACGCCCATAAACCAACAGAACATGAAAAATCCCATAAGGAATTAGTCAACAATAAATTAAGAAAATTAAATAAACACAAAAATAAAAGTCTTAAGTATAAAACAAAATAATCTGTAAAACTCAGGACACCACAGACAAAACTGGAACAAAGAAAGTTGGACGCAAGAGAGGATAATGTCGCAGACTAGACGAAACCATGATGAAAACACAAAATAGAGATTTCCAATGACCACCTTTTCACGATGTTTCAGGAGCCGACATCTGCTCCAGTCTTCACTTTAACAAATCTACTGGGTTCTTGTTTTTTCTTCATCCTGTTGTATAGTCTCTGATGATTTTATCCTGTCGTGTGTCCAATATCGACATCTTTCCAGTTTTCTCTGTGGTGTCCCCGAGTTTTACAGATTATTGTGTTTTGTATTTAAACTTATTTTTATGTTCATTTAAATTTTCTTTCTTTGTTGTAGACAGATTCCTTATGGGATCTTTCACATTCTCTTTTGGTTTATGGTTGTGTTGACTACAGCCAAACTAGGCTCGTTTGCTAATTTTTTTGTTCGTTTTTTTTCTTAGTCCCATCCTAATTTTTCTGGAACTACATAATATTGCAACGGCGTATGTCCACAATAGTACACTAAGTAAATGTCGTGCAGGCTGGCTCATGTCGCTGCAGAATTCTACATCTGAATGCCTGCCTTCCCATTAAATGACTCATCTGGCTTGTAGTGCAGAAATGGTACATTTTTAGACCTATGTACAAAGAATATTTACTGTACCTCTAAATGTAAGGATTGTGCCCTGCAATATTTTGATACCAACTTGCAATATCCTGTGTATTCCTTATGAAATACTTCTTTCTTGCTGTCCGTTTTCCATACACAAGTAAAGAGGGCAGTAAAATTGTAGAACAAGTGTGTCAATACAAAAAACCTAAGAATATTTTAATGGGCAGAAATATCACCAGAGGTTACGTGTACCAATACATACAAAAGTAGAGTAAGTTTTTGCTGCAGGACACAACTACAGCACAGTATTAATATTGTTGCGTGCCATGTTCCTGGAGGCCAGTGGTCGGCGGCTGTTTCGTAACACCTTGAGGGCTGGCCGATGACTCAAAGCCCGGGTGGCTCATAGTGGGAATTCCGCCGACACTACGTCATAGATACCTGTCCCAACTGCGTCTTAACCCTTCGAGGGCGGCCGACGTGACTGCAAGCATGTCCGAAACATGATGAAATA
>PNEQ01077801.1:0-45533 GCA_003012365.1 Medauroidea extradentata
AATTGTTTATCTACCTCTAAATCAAGTGAATCTTTTTTTTTTATATTCATCCTCCTGCTCTTCGTCCTTTTCACGGACCCACGACAACGAGAAACGATTTTGGTGCCTACCCTGAAGCTGTTAGAGCCGTGAGCAGTTAAGAACCCCGTTAATGTATCGAACCCTGATATAGCATGGTGTGGAGGCCGGTACCAGTACAAGTTGTACAGAATGATAGAACCAACTTCCACTATTCTACCAGTCCAGTACCCAGGCAATTGTTTTTTTTCCTATGCTATACTTGTCTATAGTACAAATGTTGTACAATATTTGTTGTCCATGTAGATACACGTGTGCAGAATTGCAAATTCTACCCTTAACCTAATTACAATGGCGCCAACCAGTTGGCAAAGATTGACTGGTTCAGGGTGCTTGTCATTGGCAGATAATTGGCAGATGGGAGGGGTCTTGCAAAAGCTCCTAAGAGACGACAGTACTGTCGCACTCCGGGGCTCTTACGTGTAAGCTAAAAAATAACTGGGAGAAAAATGGATTTTGGTATTTTTGATCTCACAACTCATTCACCAACTTATATGTTCGATTAAATTAATCTTTTGAACACATCCAAGCAACAGGCTCCAATGATTCACGTTTTTGGACGTAAGAAAACTTCACTCAGAGCACTTTTTAAATGACTCTAGTTTAAATTTTAAACTACTTAGCTACTTTGAAACTTTATGATATAACCACAAATTTTTTTAATTTTTAATAGTTTCTCTCACATTCTTACAAGCATCAAATATGACACAAGTAAATTTTGCAACTAAATTATAATGTATTTAGTAAACATAAAAGTGCTGTTGTAAGAAATATTCAATTATTTAAAAAGAAGAAAGTTACAAATTTAAAATACAGTGAAGTTTCAGCATTGCAGGATTATTATTTTTTTTTGTTTATGTGTGACGTTAGTGTAGATATATTTTTTTTAAATGGTTAGGTTGGGTTTTTTGTATTAGGATTAATTGTTTTGTCACGTGTTTCAGCTTTTAAGGGGGTTGTATATAGTTTTTGCTTGGTGTAATACTCCTGGGGGCCCCTATAATGTTCTAGAAGGTTGTGAGATGGTTCGCCTAAATTCAAAGTTGCAATTTTTTATTCCTATGGTTGTAAGTATTGATTTTTATGTGCCAGAATGGCTGTCACCAGATCACGCAATGTGTTGATTGGACTAGGGAGGTCATGTGATTCTGCTGGCCTTGCTGGGAAGCATCAGGTGCCTGATTTCATTCCAAGACTTCGAAGAGTCGTGTTCAGATGCCAGCTCATAATTTTGTAGTGCTGTTTTTGAACTTGGCGCTAATTTTGGGTCTTAATTTGTGTAACAAATGACTCTGTTTTGTTTTAGTAAATGCATCAAAGAAATAGCAGCTTTTCATATATTACTGTGTAGTACCCAGGAGTATAACTACTGTACATTTTATTTATCCTCTCTCCCAGAGTGCTGTGTATGTGAAATGCGAGTATTTTTGTACGGAATGCTTAGCCTTCGAGATTGTCAGTCGTCGAGCAGCAGAACGTTCCAGGATGTTGCCTCAACTAGGGCGGGTGAGTGAAGGAGGGATTTTGGTCAGCACTCAACATTGATGTCTTTATTGCTAGTGAGGGATGACATGAGAGTATGGAGCAGCGTCGTAATGAATCAAGGGGAAACAGTAGGTCCCCATGAAAACTTGCTGAGAATCGAACCCCGATCACTTTAATGGGAGGTAAATAATCTGACCATTCAGCCACCTGTGCCCCTATGTGTGTGATCACTATCTTATCGCATGCACCATTTCCACGCATGTGTGCATGAGCATGTGTGAGAAAGAGACAGAGCTGAGATGGCGCACAGCAGGTGGCAAGTGGTCTTAGTGAAGAAACTGTATGTGTCCACCGTTATTCAGGCAGAAAACGCAGTTCCTCTTCCAAATAGTCACGTCATCATCTGAGCTAGTCGGAAGATTTTAGGGACTGCCTGACAACAGTGTGTATGGTGTCAGTGGCAAAGCCTTTCTCTCTCTTCGGTCACTAGTTGAGCTGGTGCAAGCTGGTTGTGTGTTCTCATACAAAGAGAGTGAAGGTGGAGAGAGAGAGAGAGAGAGAGAGAGAGAGAGAGAGAGAGAGAGAGATAAGACTGTGTAAGGTGCATTCTTATTACCGGCTCTCCTTTGCGCGAGTATCCAGGCAATATACGATTTTTGTGCTGTCGGACAAGGCTCTTCTCCTACTTATGTACCACACTCAGGATCTAGGCCCAAGCGATAAAGCAGTGGGCCGATGCACCCGACCACATCACAGAGGATCTAGGTACTCGACCAGAGAATTCCACATTTCATCGCAGAAATATTAGACTTTCACATTTTATGATGGGGAATTTCACATCTGCGAATATTCCAGGCCTATAACCATCATAAAATCTCTCATTAGAGGCAGATAACATGAACATTAGTTTTGGGATTTTAATTGAATGAATTTCATCCCTTATTCAGCATTACTGTAGGGAATCATCAAAATTTCATATGTAATTTTTTATAATTTGTAATAGCACTTTAATTGTTATTATTAAACTCCACCAAAAACAAATCCTTTCTTCTTTCTTAATAGCTTCAGCCAACTCTCAAAAGTTAAAATTTGCAAAACCCTGGCTGCTAATTGTTAACGATAGGCCTTAAACTTGTTCTTCAACACTTAAAAAGGATGAATACTTATCAAAAATTGCAAACGTGAAAATTATACATTGTCACTATCACCTTCAAAATTTTATTTAACAGGACAATGTGCCAGGTTTTTCATTGTGTTTTCAACTCATTTATTTCTATTATTTCTGTGATTTATTAGTAACTTTTATCATGCAACACAAAACGTAACTCTCTCCAACATTTTCAAATTTAAGATTACACATAAGAGATGAACACCTGCAATTTATACAAGAAAAGGAACAACTAAGGTTTGAATTCTTATTAATTTCTTCTTGACAATCCTGCCTTACTAAATTGCATTTTACTAAAGCTGGTTTTACACGACTAAATTTATTTCTCGCACAGCTCCTTGCACGCAATCGCTTGTGCAGTAATTGCATGTAATCTCTCATAGGCCATTTTACACAGCGCAATTTCCCCACACAATATACGTGCAATTTGATTTCTTCCTGCCAAAAGCTTAGAACAAATGGATAACCTAAAAGAAACAAGATGTACACTTGCAGTGATGGAAATGTTATCTCACAAAAATTTTAATAATTGTGAACCATGTAGGAACACTTTTTTTTATCCCTTCAGTCGTACGGTAGCCTTTTCCCGGACTTCCGATACAGATGCGGCCACCACCTTTTATGCATTCTCACATATAATTTGATGATTTTGTGTTATATTGGCCTGGACATTTTTGTATTTGTCCAAAAACTGCAAAAAAAAAAAAAACCTCTTGTGTCGATTCCATGTTTGTATGGTGTTTGTTGTTTTTGTTTATACTCACAACTACGTGCATACATTAACTTCAGAGAATGGCCAATCACATTGCTTGTTCCACGCAACTTGCATCAAAATATGGAGCATGTTCTATTTGCCAAGATTTCACCGCCGTTTGCATTGTATGTGATGTCCCAAGAATTGTGTGTCTGAGCTCCAATGCAATATCAGCATATTGCATGGAAATTGCATGCACATTGCGTCGTGTAAAACCAGCTTAAGGTGCATCCTGGTGTAATAGGTCATAAATAATTTGTACATAAAAATGAGCTACAGCAAATTACAAAATGACGTACTTTGTCTTTATGATGTACTTGAAGAATATGTCTACGAAAAGCAGATCAGCTCTTCTTATAACAAAGTGCCATTGTAGGTTAGAGCCTTGAGAGCAGTTTGCATTCATATCATGTACAGATTAAATTTTGCTATCTAAAATATGTAGATATTAGGAGAATATTTATTAACTGTGTGGCTGACAGAACCCTATGGCAATTAAAGTTCGACTTTTCGAAAATGAGATAAGTGTACAGATATGAATTTTGTTGTTTATTAAAATTAAAATTAAAAATAACAAAAGTGTTTCATCCCTGTTTGACTTGAGCAGGAGTGTTATGATTTGACAATGTTTCATAGTTTCATCAATTTATAATAAGAGAAAAGTACAAAAAAATTGCTGAAAATACATGAAAATTGATAAAAAATTTAATTGGCCGAATATGAAGTCATCCGAGGTGACTAAAAAAATTTAATACAAGTTATAAAATTTAATACAAGTTATAAAATTTAAAAAACAATTATTTAATGTTTGTTATTTGGCTACTTTATGTTTCCTATAGCAACAAAAAGCCTTCGCAAAGTTTTACCATCACCTTCCATCATACGGGCTAACCTCACTAATGGTGATGGTAACTAACAATAACACAGGAACAAAAACGAGAATGTGGGTTGCGACTCCCTATTATTCGGAAGAACGCCTAGGCAAGGATTTAACCTGAATCGAAACAAAGTTAGAACTCATAACCTCAGTATAGTAACACCAGTTATGAATTAGCAAAATCAGCAAGCAAAATCTTAATTATATTGCAATTGTAAAAGAGGTGATCTATAGATTAGCTTCAAAGAAAACACAGTAAATTCCATGGTTCAATCGCAACAGCGATTTATTCGAACTCAACATAATCTATTACATAACCTCGAAGATGTTAGAAACTCAAATTGTCAACAAAACCATAACTTTAAAAATTAAAGTACAAAACACAAAATTATACTAAACATTAAATTCACAAAATTACTGTTAACAGGCGTGCAAATGGAATCTATTTTAATACGAACAGTATGGCATATTAAGAAGCCCTAGTCGAGAAAAATCTGAGAAGGGTGCAGCAAAGACAATAACAAAAATAAATGTGCTAGCCCTAACCTTATAGGGAACTAACACTCACAACATGTACTACCTGAGCCTCATTCCTCAGTAGCAAACCGTAACATAAAATTGTGGGGACACACGCCCCTAAATACAATTACTTAAAACTCGGGAGGACACTCGTCCCTACACATAATCACAAACACCAGCATAACCTACCTCAGTAGTATGCACACATCAACTAACCCTAGCTCAGTCTCATAATCGGGCACATAAAGTGCATAAGAAACATCAAATCTCATTATTATTTATCTGCCATTATTTACATTCTCTGTCTGTCAAAGTTTAACCTTCAAATTATACACAGACAGAAAATAATTAATAAGCAAACGAAACTAAACTATAGAATTTACATGTCTGCCTCTCTCTCTCTGGATATTACAAAAGTTACTGAAATTTAAACATTGAAAATCCTGATTGCGAAAGTTACCTGAAGTTACTGACCAAAAGTGAAAAACAACAAGCAGCAAGACACGAACAAAACACTAGGACTTGGGCCATTATGCTACACGACTTCAACTCAAGGAAAATAACAATAAACCAAACAGGTGCCAAAAATTAATTAATTACAAGTCCTGCAGCATAACAACCCATTCCACATTTACGATGACGATTAACAATAGTACATAACACTTACATTTTATTGGAAGCTAACTGAACACACATACAAAAATTCAAGGGTATAAATGAGAGAAGCAAGCATTAATATTGATCCAGAAATAGTCCGCCCAACATGGCGGAGCAACTGTATCAAGTTAAATTACAATAAAATAATTATTACCATTAAACCTGAAATTACATTAGAAAAGCATAATATTATTTTTATGCAACTCACTACGTACAATATTAATTTCATATAAATGTATTTTCCTGAATTCATAATTAAACAAGAAAATTATAAATTACAACTCTTGGCAATATTTCTTGAGGTTTGGAAATTGTCACTGGAGCACGCTAGTGTAGCGCGAAGCTAGCTGCACTGTCTGCACCTGTGTTTCTGCTTAGTTCATGATACATCCATGGTGAAGAAAGTAATGTTTACATATGGCATCGTAAAATATTCCAAACTATAACAAATGTAATGTAATGTATGTAAGAATTTCTAGGTACGTGGAAGTGTTCGAAATATAGCCGCGGAGTATTAAATATGTTAATTGTTGATATCTTGCAATGTCTGAAGTGTCTCGGGCGTCGTCAAATTACGTCTTGTACCGATACAGTCGGTACAATGCCACTGTCAACATGCACAATTACATAAATGACTATCTGCTAAGTCTCGCAAACAATACAATTTAGTTGAATCTTCACGTTATTCGTGAAAGGAAATGCGGGTGCCAGCACAAAGTTACAGGGAGGAAAGGAGCTGGCCAGGGCCTGTTTCAAAGAACCATCCCAGCATTTGCCTGGAGTGAGTTTGAAAAGCCCTGGAAAAATTAAAATCAGGATCAAACCAGAGGCCTTCCAATTGCAAGGCAAGGGTTTTACCGCTGCTCCAACATACTTAGTCGTTTGTATCATGTGTAGATTTTCCATGAGCTAATTATTTTTAACCGTTATAAGTTTTTATTAAATTGGTTCTAATTTTACATTTTTAAATCATCGTTATTAAATATATATATTTGAATAATAGACAACAGGCAATGTCATTTAATTTTCTTGGCTTTTGAGGTTGAGCCATGTATTGTATTGCTTCTTGGACAACGTTTTGGCAGTCCTTGCAGCTGTTATCGATGCATCAACCTGACGAGGGCAGCTGCAAGGACTGCTGAAACATTGTCCAAGAAGCAACACCAAGACACTGCTGAACCCCAGACGCCAAGAAAGTTACAACAATGGCCACGAAAGCCTGCAATCTATGCTGAATGTAATTTTATATTTAATCTATCTTAAATACAAACTATTTTTTCCAAACTATGTACCAGTGTTTTAAATTCTGTAGCTCCAAAAAATTTTGTCTCTTTCTATATCTTGTAATACAACTGTCTAAAAAGGGTATGAAAAAACATTATCTTCATTTTATAATACCCAGGTTTAACTAATAGTGAAAAAAGTTCTGTTTTCCAAACAGTTAACAAAAATGTAACTTAAAAATTTTTTTCAAAATTTCTAAATAATTATCAAAAAATTTACAGTATTTGTTTAAATGTAGAAACAGTTAACAAGACAGTAAAATCAAACAAATGAATATATTTACATGCAGGATTTGATGACAAGATTGAAATTCAATGTACAATTCTCGGAATTCTTATGCAACCATGACACTTAAAAAATTGCATGCAGAATTAATTTTTAGATTTTAAAATCATCTTTATCAAATACGTTTAAATAATAATCAAGGAATGTCATTTTATATTCATTTTATCAAAAAAAGTGACCCAAAAAAATGTCTTTCATAGTTTCATTTTTCAGAATGCCAGTTAATTGTTGTTCACTTGTTCAACTTTGTTTCGTAAATGTAGTTTGTTTGTTTGCTAGACATCAATGGTTTTTTTACCATGTGTTTTAACTTAGTTTTTATTGTATATTTGATATTTAAGCTATTCATTTTTTAATTCAATTCCGAGGTTTTTACTGTCTTTTATTAAATTGGCTAGCTTACTTGGCATTAATTGGTCATTTTTAGATGTGTTTTGATGCCTTTTTTCATAGATTTCCGAGGTTTCGTTATTAAAGGGCATTGAATTTCAAAGTATTCCATTGAATGGGTTGGCTGCCTTAGAACTCACATTATTTACCTACGTATGTTCATATGTGTTTTTTTTTTTCAGAACCACCATTCACAATTTAGTTAAGTCAATTTTCACAACTATTATGCCCATAATGACTTGTGGTGACACGTTATGCACTCAATATTCAGCACTTGCTATGCACACATGCCGCAAACACTATACAACTTATGCATGGTAAAAAAATTCTCAGCTAAGCAATTAGTTACGATGTCATACATTTTGTAATGTAACATATGTTAAAATAATTTAAATAATCTGGAAGACTACCCAGATTAAAATGTTTTTATATTGGATTCTTGTTGTGTGTCACTCAGCTAGCCATTGTTCAACTTCTACAATTTCGTAAACATGTTTACAGTGCTTTAAAAAATACAAATTTTTTTGCCGTAATTTGGTAACCTATGAATTCTGAAAGTAAATATTATATTTAATTTAATAAGTTGTTAACATATTTCTTTTTACACGTAATTTGGAAAATTATTTGCATATATATCAAAACATGTAAAGTTTAACCATTAAAGAATTGTATATATTTTAAATATCACATTTAGTAGTATAACTTTGTTTTTTGTTTCAGATATGAACACAGATTACGTCAATAATGAACAGAAACTCAATATGCTTACTGCTGAAATTGAAAGTTTGATTAAAAGAATGAATCAGTACCTAGGAAAAATAAACACACAGTCTGAATACTATCGCACATGTGTTTCATGATTTGAATAATTTTTGCTGTATTATGAATGTATTTATCATTTCTGTGTTTAACTGCATTATATACTTTATTATAGACTATGGCAAATTTTTACATCAGAGTCATGTTTGATGAATTAGTGTCAGTTTTAATATACTACTGTATTAATAATTTTAATCTTTAAATTATTTACACATATATAGACACACGTATATATACATATATGCATGTTCCTCATGCAAAACAATAAGGCAAAAACATAGGACTTACCACTTTAAATGAATTCCAAGGGCATTATGTATTTTTGATTTATAACGAGTTAGTTGCACATTTTGCAAAACATGTATAAAAAATAACTGCAAGATTTTGGTAAATGATTAAGAGGACACAGTTCTATGGGCTGTGTGATGTGTTAACACTAAGAAAATATGTATTTGTGGACAGTTACGGTCACAATCCTTGTGATGCGAAAAGTGTGTACCAATAGTTCATCTGCATTTATGTGCATATAAGAATCATGTAAAAACAAGCATGAAAGGCCTGTATCATATTTGCCTTAACTGCAACCATTGTTAGATAAATGCTGAAGTTACACGGCCAAGAAATACCATGATCTGGGATCTGGTCGAAAGTGCTCACTTTATCACGAACCACTTACAACGCCTTTATTTGGGATTCACTTTAGGTGATAAGTCATATGTATGTTTTCGTTTTTTTTTTTTTTGTGAGGATTATGCCTTTGGAGTATGTTCTTCTATTCAAAGAACACCCTGAGTGTGTGTGTATGTGTATCTGTGTGTGTATATGTATATATATATACAGATACACATACATATATACGATTTTGGTCAGAGTTTTGACAGCTATTTAATTTTGTGTTTTATAATTATGTTAAATAAGACTGCGATCAAGATGTGATTCTTCTGTACTTCTGTAGTTGTCATAGTTGTCAGTTACCAGACATTTTTCTGTTTTAAAGATGTCAACCTAACTTAAGAATTAAAGAAAAAATTAATAATTAGCTCAAATGTGTGTGTGTGTTTCATACATATGTGCATGTTATAAATATTGTTTTGTACACTGTAAGCAAAAAATAAAATTTTGTAAGAACACTGTAAGAAATATTAAATCACAAAAAGATCATGTAAAATGGAATGTTTATGTGCATTATAGTTGACTGTTAGTGGAAATAGTCTTTAAAAATTAAAGTTATGTTAAAAAAATGTTAAAGTATTGACCATCATTTGTAGTGTTTACAATGTCAGTGTTTACCAAAAGCCATTTGTTTGAAGCAGAAATGTCATTTGATTTCTTACATCGCCAATTCGCTGTGATAATGCATGTAAAAAATTCATATTTAATGGCTTGAGTTAAATTCATATTTTTAACATATTATGTATACTTAGAGAATGATAAATCAAGGAAACAAAGGACTCTAAATATGTTGTTTCATGTTCATTGTTTGAAATTCACAATGTAAACTACAAAGTAGAAGATACTCACGTACTTATAGATTGCTAATGCTTGTCAGTACACTGCTAATACTAATCAGTACATGTGTTCTTGACCCACAATAGCCATTTTGAAGCAATTAATGTCAACATTGGATAACTGTTACAATATATTAAAAGTATCATGTCGTTAAAAAGATGTGAGTATAAGACACAATTAATTAAATGCAGTTTAAGTCTGTTACATAATTAGTATCTGAACACTAGATACATATATAAGTTTCTTTTTGTAATAATCCAAAATAAATTTGAAATGGTATTTTTTGGTGATCTGTAAGAAATTATATTTTAATTTCCAGTATAAATAAAATTATTTATTTTTGTTGGAAATTTCCCAAAAAGTCTTTCTGTGTTTACTTTTTCAGTTGCATTTTAATGACTATCATGTTCTAGGTCTATGGAAGCAATCCTTTCATGTTAAATGAGATGATATTTTTTATTTTACTTTTGTATTGAGTAGAATAGAAGTTATGTTTAAATCTTGTTGTGTTACAGTAACTGTCAGTAAATCTGTCACTTAACACAGGATACGTCATAGTGTACTATGATGCCTGGTTTATAAGTTGCTGTGTTTCTGCATTTAAAATGTTATAGTGTTGCATTTGAAACATATACTACTTAACTTTGACATAAAATATATTGTGTGTTATGCTGTGTTAATTAAAACACACATATATTGAGCAGTCATGTTGATTTTATGATACTCATTTATTCTTCTATAGTTAACAATGTTCTTTGTTAAATTTGCCAAAAATATTTTTTAATTAATTCAATTGCATTTTATTTAACACAAAAAATTTATTGGTGAATGTTAAATCCATTTTATGTTATTCCGAGACATTAATTCAAAGTGTTCTACCAACATTCTAGTAACAATCATAAGTATATACTTTGTGATTTTTTACTTGTACAATATCTACACTTTTTGCAATGACAATTTTGTAGACAAAAAATCTGAATAATAGTCATGTATGTGTGTGCTGAACATTTTTTATTATAATACTGTTTTGCAAAAGTCTTGTAATGAATGTTTAAGTAAAATGTCAATAATTAAAACTGAATATATACATTATTTCTTAAATTAAATATATTTTAGTTTTTTAAAGAATTGTGTTCTATTGTGTTACATAATGATGCTGAAGGAGTATTGGGGAGGCAGAGCATTTCATTTTTGTGCAATGGAGTGAAGAAGAATAAAAAAAATTGGAACTCTAAGGTAGAAAATTTTTTTGGATGAATGGGATACCCACCCACGTGATGGTCTCTGAATACGACTGTTGACATTTAAGACTTTGTAATCTCAAATTATATTGTCTGACCTGTAAATAAATCATTAGCTGTTACTCTATGTAATTCAATACTAACACAGGTTGCCTTACACCTTAAATGTTTGGCAGCAAATTGCCAAATATGGTTTCATGTATTTTCCTATTTCAGTACAACAATACTGAATTAAAATCAAATGAAATTGACCTCTCTGTATTATATTTACTTACAAACTTTTTTATAAATTTATATTGGTACATTTTAACTGTATTATTTGAGATCAATGAACATTTACCATTGTCCGCGTAATGCTTTTAGACACACACTGTGCTGCAACTGCTGTAGTTAAAAATTGCATAGATAGGTGGCATGAGTTAGATTCATGAAAGAAATCTTTCACAGAGATATCCCAACCCACCTATACCCTCCTTATCTATGTTCTCAAATTTGGTGGGAGTATTCAAGCTGACTAGCATGCCTCTCAATTGACAGTGGGCCTTCAAATTACATAAATAACTAAACATCTTGCATACAAGTATATTTGGTTGTGTGTGTACACTAATGAACATGTAATAAATTTACAATCTGCAAAAAAAGTACACACTCCATTTAGTAGTCCATAGGCTTACCATGTCTGGTATGATATGTGAAAATAAAAGTTACAATTACAAAGCTTACATCAGTGGATGCATGTTATCAGCTAGGGCAGGTGAGGGTAGAAAAGCTGCTACTGAATGCTGCAATAAATTTATGACCATTGAAATTGAAGTGATTGAGCAGAAGATGTCAATAGAACCTATAATGCGCTTGAATCATTTCACCCACAACTACCTCAGCCATGACTGGTTTTGCAATTCTAGGGTGTATAAATATTTTCCAATTAGCCCAATAAATATTTACCAATTGTGTAGTGTTCGCATGCATGTTTTGTTGATATTGTTATTAAATTTGGTGCACAGTTGCCTCTACTGACTGTATCGTAATCTAACTTACTAAACAGTGGCATAGCCAGGATTTCAGTTTCGGTGGAGAGGGGGCCTATATTTTCTCATTCACCCATTCCCCCACCCTTAAAGTGGAGGGTCCGGAACAACCCCGCCCCCCCTGAAAATATTTAATTTTAAGGTGCAAAATGGTGCTATTTAAGTATTTTTCTTGCCTCAATGCAGAATATATAATTGGCAGAAAAAAATATTTTTTTTTCTGAGAAAGTTGGTGTGTGTGAACAACTTACACAATTTTTTTAATGACCTTTGATACAATTATACAAACTGCTGGCCAATAGAAACAAACTGAGGTACAATAGCTTATAATTCAGTCCGCCGTCAAAAATAATGTGAATTTTACATATCTGTACTTATTCATGACCTCAATAAGAAAATTAAGTATCTCAAAGTATTAAATGCAGTACACAATAATCGAGCGAGGTGGCGCTCCCTTGACACAAATGTCTGACACATTGCACTGTTTACATAATAAAAGGTACAGAAATATTCTCAACTAGTGAAGATGCTGCAGTATTTATGTTGAATCTGATGTGAATTCATTGATAATTCAGTTCTGACACGCTTACTTGCTGTCTTCTTTTTATATTGCCAGCTGAGCTTGTGATGTGAGCCTCCCTTGTCCCATGGTATGTACATTAAAGGGACATTTGTTTTGCCGGTCAAATGATCAAACAAGAGGGGTGGAGAAGGACAAAAGGCAGCGGACAGAAAGTGGTAATGCACATGTTCAAAGTCTGACAGGCCGGATGTGTTTATTAGTCGCTAGAAGTCTTGATGTCTCGCTGTGACTTAAGGACCTATGTGTTTATTTCCACCACAGTTAATTTAATAATTACAGAGTTTATTTAATGTACATTGTTTATCATTATGGTTCAGTCAATTGCTTATTGCCGGTTTATTTGTAAGTAATGTCTATTTGATTTCCACCTTGTAGTCACAGAATAGCAGCTGCAGTTATACACACTTCCCCAGTTTACAACATTCAACACTTATGTTTAACTCACATTTACCACTATGTTAAATTATTGTTTTACTTTATTTTGATAAGGCCTAGCCTTGTTAACTGACATATTTGCCACTAACTTCGTGCTTCTAAGCTAATATTTTACTTCTCAAATGTTATTATTTACTTATTTTATTTTACTGTGACCCTGATCGGTCTCCTTGGGTTTTTAATGAGTTTGGAGTGGGTCTTTTTTGAAAGTGTGCCCTTGTTTTTGGGCAGGTTTATTTCCCTTGGTTAGGGCTTCTATTTGCTTCTTTTGCATTTTGAGTGGTGGTCAGCTTCAGCAGCTTCTCTGAGGGGTTTTGCCCCGGTTGACGGCGCTTTATCTATCCCACCGTACTTGCCACTCCACTGGCCATGGAGTTGTGGGCCTGGGGGGTGAAGGGAATTTGGTCCCGTCGGCAGCCAGCATGAGCACTGTAGGCAGGAGGAAGGGCAGTGGGTTCGAGCCGCTGTGTGGCGGCGGGTGCAGCGGAGAGTCTCACCCTCAGGTTTGAAATCAAGCTGTTAAGATTACCACTCCTGGTAGTGAGTTTGTGTTGCCGTGGGCGGACGTCGTCAGCAATGATGTGTTGGGGTATTCAACGATATTGACTGATGTGGGCACTGTTGGCTGACTGGCATAGCTGGTTACTGGATGAATCTGCCTTCCTCAGTGTATGGTGAGTGGGCGTCCGCGTGTTCGGGCCCATCGGAACCTTGGTGAGTAAGCTTTGTCACCACGAGACGGTATTTTCTTGCCTTCGCTGATTCAGAGTTTTGGGGAAACCAGAGAAAAGACTACAACCGGGCATGTATTTGCCAGTGTGAGGGCGCAAGGGTGCTTCTGATAAACTTTATAGACGTATTTTGGATTTTCTGAGGTAAAGGTTGGATTTATTGGAAGAAATAAGCTTTAGGATTCCAAGTGTTATTCCCTAGGGTGAATAGGGTTTTGACGAGAGGTGTAATCGTACGCCGAATGCATGTTGGGACCGTGGTTTTTGTGAGTCAAATGGAAATAATGTGATTCGAGATGTAATATACTTGTTTATAAACGAGTTGTGTACTCGAAAGCACTCTTGTGACCTGCTATGGAGGTGTATAATCACTTGAGATTCTCTTAGAGTACTGTGTATTGTAGGTCTGTATTTGTGAATTGTAAGATTTATACGCTGAAAAATTTAATGGGTAATACACGTTTTTGAAAACCAGATATGTATACTTTTCTTTGGTCGAGTATGTATGCCTCTTTTGCTCACTAACCCACTATAAGCAATTGTTGGTCGGCATGGTAGAAACTTGCCATGTTTTTGGAATTGATTTTCTGCACCTTTAGGAAGGCTCTTGGGGAGCTGGAGAGTAACAGGCAGTTGGCCTTTGGGAGTTGTTGCTAAAATGGCACAACCCAACCTCCTGACACATTTATAGTGGGAGTCGCCAGACAAGTTATTCAGCAGTGGCCCAGCCCTTTTGACAGACATGTTTAACAGAACCTCCAATCTGTTGACACTCTTCACTTTTTAAATAATTTACTTTATTTATTTTTCTATGCCCAGCCTCGTGACAATATTTTCAAGGTATTTTAACAAAATAGGGTAGGTATTTTTCACTGTTTTCAGTGTTCTTAACTGAGAGGACCATCTGACAGAACTTGACGCTGCTTGTTCAGTCTTTTTTTAATTTAGGTTTTTCTGCACATCGAGAAATTTATTGTGAGCTTATAATTATGTTCATTTTAAAGGTGGAAGGCTATTTAATAAACTATGTAATACTATTAAAGGAATTAAGAATTTCAAGGAGTTTAAGAAAAGGGTTTTTGGTTTTCTAATCAAAGAATGTTATTATACAACCGCAGAATATTTAAACAGTTAGAAGAATGGAGTGGTACTGGGTTTCTCATTGAACTTCTTTTTCTCACCACATACTATCGGTGTCAATCTAAATTTTCAAAATTAATTGTTTTTATATTTTTATTTATTATTATTACATGACAAATTGTATGTTACTGATTGTTATTACATGACACTGTGTGTGTGTGTGTTTGTGTGTGTGTGCGTGCGCGCATGCGCGCACGTGCGCGTGTATATATATTTTTTTTTTTTGTAATTTTTGCTAAAGACATTGCCAAGCCTATAAGCAAGGCCTATAGAACTGACTCTCGTGTGATTTATAAGCATATGTGTATAAATGTGTAGTGTGTGTATGTATATGATGTTTCTTGACATGTCCTGTAATATTATGTATGGTCTTTTTGGATGAAAAAAAATCAAATCAAATCAAAGCTATTGTTGATCTATAAAAATAATTATGTAAGCTATTCAACAAATAAAAAAATCTCTGGTTTCAGGAATTGACTTGCAAGTATCAACCAGAACTGAATTAAGTCTGAGTGCATAGAAATGTATGTTAAGTGTCATAGGATGCTCATTCGCAAACAGTTGCTGCACTCTACTATAATAGCCACTCATAAAATTTGCACCATCATAGCACTAAGCCACCTAAGCCAAATTGTAGATGTCATATTCTTTCATTGTTTAAACCATTGTATTTAATCCGGAAGAAGTAAGATCCCTAACATTAGAAAATGTTAAAAACCATTCTTGTACTTTTCTCATCTAGAATATAACATGCACAAATACTGTACTGTTTAGTCTTGCTTATATCTCAGGTTTCATCTGCAATAACAGAACAGTAAAAAGAACTCTTCACACTAGTAAATATCTTATTTGTTACAACTGTCGCACAGGATTCTGAAATTTCATTTTGAGACAAAGTTGATGTGTAAGTTGCATTTCGTGGCATAAATTCGAACAATGAGGTCTGAAAGTTTGTTTGAAAGTCAGTATCAAATTTTTAAATAAATTCAAGAATTTCTAAAAAATTTCCATAATTTTGATTATCTGCATTTTTGCACCGACCACTTTGAGCTATCCCCTGGCGAGCTATCGGTAAAATAACCTCAATAAACCTTGCCAAATATGCTCTACATCTTTTTATGTCCTCTAAGTTCGCATTTACCAGCTGTTGAACCACTGTGCAGAAAATCTGAGTGGTACGAAAATCCAAAAATCATTCTGCTATTTTTAGGTGAGATTCTGGGCTGATTGCACAGTCATATTGAGTGAAATATAAGGCCTCTCTGAGTGAAGTCTGAGTGAGTAAGAGATTTTGGTCAGCGCTTAACATCAAGGTCTTTAGCGCTGGTGAAGGGTGACATGAGGAGAGTGTGGAGCAGCACCAGAATGAATAGGCAGGAGAAACAGGAGATCCCTGAGAACACCCGGCAACTAGCAGAATCATCCGGCACGATTCCCACTTACAAAAGTCCAGGGACTGACCCCGCCGGAAATCGAACCCGGATCACCTTGGTGGGTGACGAGAAGTCTGACCCTCTCAAACACCGCTGCCCCCTGAGTGAACTGTAAGATATTTTCATTGCAAGGATGAAAAGTGAGTGAAATCCAAGAAAATAATTAGGATTTTTTAAGGTGTCGTCAGACCTACCTTAAGATTTTCTTAAGCTGCAAATCAATCATGGCGGCCGTAAATAGAGGTTAAAATACCACTTGGGGGAGAATAATATTCTTATTTTCAATTTATTTGTAGTATTTCAGAGGAGGAACATAAGCATGTTGTAAATGAAAGACTACACTGGTATCTACAAATATATTTATTGTATATTTATACATGAAAGCAATGTCACATTTTTTAATGTGACTTTTGTTTTCAAACAAAATTGTTACGATACCATTTTTTAAACAAAATCAACTCTCTCTCTCTCTCTCTCTATATATATATATATATATATATATATATATATATATATATATATATATATATATATATATATATATATATTTTTTATAAATTTTTCAGCTTTACAGTATGCAAAACACTAAATGAGAATTATCTAATCACTATCATCTAAGTTTTGTGCATAATAAATGTAAAATAATGTTACATGCAGTGTGTAAGGGGCGGGTGGTTGGAAGCTGTGGTGCAACACCGTGTGGACTGGCCCATGATTCACAAACTGGGCAGCTATGTGATGGGAGCCACGCAGAAACTATGTCATAGATACCTGTCCCAACTGCGCTTTAACCCTATGAGGGCGGCTTATGAGACTCAAGTCACGTCCGAAACATGATGAAATGTCTATTTTTAGACCCCTGTAATGCAGTTATTCCCTTACTGTTTCGCTGGATATATAAGGGATGAATCGACAAATTCGAAGAGAGTTCGCTGTTGGTCGTGCTGGAGGAAGGTGCTATTATTGTGGAGAGAGACTGGTGAAGACATCTTGGTGACGTCAGAATCTACTGTAAGGCGGCAGGCGGCTACCTTCGGAGCAGTGTTGGACGAACCAAGAGGTAAGCTGCGGCAGACTGACGGGCGAAGAAGAAGTGCACGACGGGAGTCGAACCAAAGACCTCAAGAGTGAACACAGCTGTGCATTCAGGGTCCTGCGCAGCACACAGCGATTCATCACCACTGGGGACTAAGGTTGTACACTCTCACTCTTTGGGAGACTGTTGATTGGATATATGACTGAATTTTATTGTGATTTGTATTGTTTAGTTAATTTATGGTAGACATTTTTTGAGCTTTAATTGTCAAAGTTAATTAACGTGTCTGTGACACAGGAGTAATTGTGTGCATAATTAAGGGTGTTAAGAAAGTTATAGTTGATTGTGTTTTGTGTTTTTGTAACCTTTGCAAGTTAGTAAATCAATAACATAATTCAACTATTTTATTTCTAACTATAAGACCTCTATCCCAAAAGAACTCATCGGAATTGCCCACATATAAAGTTTTTGGCTCAAACTTATAACACTGGTGTCAGAAGTACACTGGTGTCAGAAGTGGGATAGAGGTATAAAGTAAATTCAATAATTAATTCTGCAAATTAAATCATTGCACACCATTACTATTTAATTAATTGAGCCACTTTAAAAATGTCAAGTTTAAATTGTAATTGTAAATGTGAATGATTACAAGAAGTATGTCAGCGGAAATAGAAGCACTAATGGCCCTCATTGAGGTAATAAGTGGTTATATCAATTCTGTCAGAGATAGTGTAAATTCAAATGTTGATAGCATAAATGAAAATGTTAATATGCAAATTGAGAATGTAGATAAGAAAATTGATAGTGTAAATGAAAATGTAGATAAGAAAATAGATAATGTAAGTGAAAAGATAGACAAAGTGAACGAAGTGGTGGATAGAAAAATAGGCGGTGTGAAAGAGTTTGTGTACCAGAAAATAGAAAGTGTAACTGTGAAGATAGATGCTACGAACAAGAAGTTAGGCAGCGTAAAGGAAGAGATTGACAATGTAAGCAAGAAGGTGGACTATGTGAAAAATAGCATGCAGCAATAAATGGATGAGCTGAGGAAGGACTGTCAAGAACTCCTCCATCGTAAAGAAGGTTACCATCTTATAGATAGGGAAGACGACATGACAGGAGGCGAATCAGAACATGAAGGCGGCAAAGAGGAGCTCACAAAGTCCAAACCAGGCTCTAGTGGGGTCTTCAATGGACTGCAACATGTTTGTGTGTCAAGTGTGCCAGCATTAAAAATTGAAAAGGGGATTTCTGTCAAGCCTGCTCCTTACAATGGCCAAACTCCGTGGAGAGAGTACCAAAACCAGTTCGAAATTGTGGCAGCAATAAATGGTTCGTCTGACCAGCAACGTGTCTACTATCTTGCGGCTGTGCTGAGGGGACCCGCCCTCAGTATACTCCAGTCGCTTCCAGAACAACAACATCTGGAATACTCGACATTAGTTACTGCTCTGGAGCTACGCTTTGTAGACAAGTACTTACGACATGCCCACCATGCCCAACTAAGGAGCCGCAACCAGAGATCAGGAGAGCCACTGCAAGAATTGTGGCAGGATATTGTGTGACTCGCCCATTTGTCACTCGAAGGATGTCCAGAACAGGCACGAGACACCATAGCAGTCAGTTTCTTCGTCGATGCCATTGCCGATGTAGAGGTGCACCAAGCAGTTTGCCTGGCAGCTCCAAGAACTATGCACTGGAGGTCGAATCTGCAAGAGGGCCATCAACTCGGCGTGCTGTACAGGCAGTCGCACTGTCGGGCAACGAGAGAGACAACAGCCTAGAGAACATTTTTAAGAGAATGGAACAACAGGGGCGGCCGAGCTGTTGGGAATGTGGAGAACCTGGACACCTCAGAGCCCAGTGTCTACGATGGTTACAGAAAAACAGAAACCAATAGCAGGATGAAGCTGCCAGATCCGGCCAGCCATAGAGAAATATGTAAGCACCAGTCTTAAGGGGCGAAGTTCGGTGACTGCAGGAGATAAAAGCTCCAGTATTTCTTAAGGTATGCTCAGTGAAACAAGATTTTGATGTGATCCTAGTGGAGGGCAGTCTGGATAATGTTTCTTGCCGCATGGTTGTAGACCCTGGAGCAACCATTACTGTTATCAGACCGGACATCTTGGGGCTTTATCCCCAGCAGTCACAGGGCTATAATTACAGACAATGCTTTCTGACGACAGTGGCAGGCGAGACCACACCAGTGAACGGGAAGTAAAAGGTACAGTTGAAGATAGGTGACCTCTGCATTGAACAATGTGTACATAGCCGACATTGAAGATGAATGTTTAGTGGGCCTTGATTTGTTGCGCAAGTTAGAGTGCTGTATAGATACTCTGTCAGGAGTACTAAGGACTGGTAACCGAGAATTGGTAATGATGCCATGAAGCGAACTATCCATGCCAGCCAGCTGCCAAGTGGTCTGTCGTGAGACAACTGTTTTTCCAGTATCCTGTGAGATTGTCATTCCTGCACAGTGTGGAGGCAATTTTGTGCGCCCGAATAACTACAACCAACACAGAAGTCATAAAGTCAGGTGACCTTAATGGGACTATGCAAGAACCACTCAAGGAACTACTGACTAGAACCGGAGAAAACCTGACCTGGAGAGAAGAAAAAGCTGTGGTAGAACTTCTGAAGAAAAATAAGAAAACTTTTTCATGTGGGCCACTTGACCTTGGCAGAACATCCGCTACACATCACATTGATACCGGAGAAGCGAGGCCAATCAAGCAACCCCCAAGACGATTGCCTTTGGCTACACAAGAGACTGTGGATGGCATCTTGACAGAAATGAAGGACTTGGATGTGATCAAGCTGTCGGTCAGCCCTTGGTCATCACCTGTTGTGCTAGTTAAGAAGAAAGATGGGTCCACAAGATTTTGCGTGAATTACCGTCGGCTGAATGATGTGACCAAAAGGGACTGTTACCCCCTCCCCCGAACTGATGACACACTGTACAGCTTGACAGGGTTACAATGGTTCACTACACTTGACTTTAAGAGTGGCTACTGGCAATATGAGGCAGCGCAAGAGGACAGGGAGAAGACAGCCTTTTCTGTGCAAGGGAAAGGAACTTGGCAGTTTAAAGTCATGCCGTTTGGACTATGCAATGCCCCTGCTACCTTCGAACGATTAATGGAAAAGATCCTACCTCTAGATATTTGCCAAGTTTATTTGGATGACATTGTGGTCAGAGGTAAAACATTTGAAAAACACCTTACCAGATTAGATTCCGTGTTCCAGAAAGTGGCTGCTGCAAATCTGAAGCTGGTTCCCAAGAAGTGCCACCTGTTTCAAAATAAAGTTAGTTTCCTAGGGCATGTGGTATCAGCTGATGGAATCCAGACTGACCCAGAAAAAACAAGGCCATTAAAAGACTGGCCACAACCGACAGACAGGACACTGGTGAGAAGCTTTCTTCGACTCGGCGCATATTGTCAGCGGTTTGTACATGGATTTGCTACAATTGCGAAGCCACTACATGAGTTTACAGAAGCCAAAAGAAAATTTCTGTGAAACGGTGAATGTGATACCTCTTTCAGAAAACTAAAAGAAGTGTTAATGACCCCTCCAGTTTTGGGCTTCCCAGATAGTAAAGGCAAGTTTATATTGGACACATACGCGAGTGATGTAGGCATCGGTGCTGTGCTATCACAGGTTCAAAATGGAGTAGAGAAGCCACTAGAATATTTCCGCAAAGTGCTGCAGAAACCAGAGAGAAACTATTATGTCACTCGCAGGTAACTATTGGCTATGGTGAAGTCCATATCACATTTCCACCATTACTTATACGGCAGCCACTTTACTTAGCGAACAGATCAATGCTGTTCTATGCTGGTTACTGATCTTTAAGAATCCCGAAGGACAAATAGCTCGATGGATACAACACCCTTAAGAATACAACTTTGATATACAACACTGTGCTGGTCGTTCCCATAATAATGCAGATGCATTATCCCGCAGGCCTTGTGACCACAAATGTCGTCATTGTGAACTGCAAGAGAAGAAGAGCGTAGGAGTGCGCTATGTTAGAACAACAAGGCTTCAGGCATCAATGGCCAATGGGAAGTTCTCCTGGACTGACGACAAGATAAGAGAAGAAGAACAAAATGACCCGGACTTGAGCCCAATACTGGATTGGAAAGAACAAGGCCACCTGCCAGAATGGCAGAAGCTATCTGAAAAGAGTGCTACAACTAAGGCATATTGGGCACAATGGAATTCACTTGTTCTGAAGAATGGTGTCTTCTACCATAAATGGGAGAGTGCAGATGGCAGACATGAACACCTACAGGTGGTCCTCCCAGAGAAGAGAGATCCCAAAGGTACTGAAGGAGCTCCATAATTCAGTATCAGGCGGTCATTTTGGCATTAATAAGACACTCAACAAGGTTCGAGAGAAGTTTTACTGTCTTCATTACCGTGAAAATGTCGACAGATGGTGCTGAATGTGTGATGTCTGTACCGCAAAGAAAGGTCCGAGGGTCAGAAGCCGTGGTCGTCTCCAGAAGTACAATGTCAGTGCCCCATTCGAAAGAATGGTGGTTGATATTTTGGGTCCCTTGCCAGTAACCGAGAGAAACAATAGGTACTTTTTAGTGCTGCAAGACTATTTTACCAAATGGCCAGAGGTTCTTCCCCTACCGAATCAAGAGGCCAGCACGGTGTCTGATGCATTAGTCGAACATGAGTTCTCAAGGTTTGGGGTGCCGCTGGAGCTTCACTCGAATCAAGGACGGAATTTTGAAGCGGCCCTTTTCCAAGAAGTGATGAACATAATCGGTATAAGGAAGACCCGAACCACTTACAGATGGAATGGTCGAACGCCTAAATCGCACCCTGGCGCAATACCTATCCATCTTTGCTTCTGATAATCAAAAGGATTGGGATGCTAAAGTACCACTGTTTCTGCTAGCATACCGCTCTGCCGTTCATGAAGTAACTAAGGTGACACCATCAAGGACGCTGTTTGGAAGAGAGCTCCGTCTCCCGAGCGACCTGATGTTAGGACAACTGGCGGAGGAAGACCAGATTGCATCCCCAGTGTATGCCAGCTAATTACGTCGCAAGTTGGTTCACACTCACAACTTTGCCCGGCGACACCTTAGGATCAACACCAACAGAATGAAAACTCGCTACGATAGGAATGTACCCGATGAAACATTCCAAGAAGGACAACTGGTGTGGTTGTACAGCCCTCAGAGAAAGAAGGGATAGATATCATCCCAAGATGCAGAAGAAATAGGAATGCCCTTATAAAATAGTGAAGATGATCAATGATGTGGTGATTCGGATTGTTAGTCTAAACTCTCGAGCGAGGAGACCTAAAGTTGTACACATAGACAGATTGGCCCCCTACGATGGACCTGAGACTGCTGTGTCTGTTTGGGACGAACAGACTTAAGGAGGGAGCAGTGTTACATGCTGTGTGTGAGGGCCAGGTGGTTGGAAGCTGTGTCGCAACACAATGTGAACTGGCCCATGATTCACAAGTTGGGCGGCTGCGTGATAGGAGTCACACTGAAACTACGTCATAGATACCTGTCCCAACTGTGCTTTTACGCTACGAGGAAACCTACAAAACTCAAGTCACATCCGAAGCATGGTGTAATGTCTATTTTTAGACCCCTGTAATGCTGTGATTCCCCTACTGTTTCGCAGAGTATAAAAGCACCAAATCGACACTTTTGGGGAGAGTTCGCTATTGGTCGTGCTAAAGGAAGGTGCTATGTTTGTGGAGAGAGACTGGTGAAGACATCTTGGTGATGTCAGAGTCTACTGTGAGGCGGCAGGCGACTACCTACAGAGCAGTGTTGGACGAACCAAGAGGACTGCTGCGGCGGGCTGACGGGCGAAGAGGAGGTGCGCAACGGGAGTCGAACTGTAGACCTCAAGAGTGAAGACAGCGGTGCAGTTGGGCTGCTGCGCAGCACACAGCGATTCATCACTTTTTGCAGATTAAGGTTGTACACTGTCACTATTTGAGGGATTGTTAATTGGCTATATGACTGAATTTTATTGAGATTTATAGTGTTTATTTTTTGAGCTTTAATTGTCAAAGTTAATTAACGTGTCTGTGACACAGGAGTAATTGTGTACATAAATAAGTGTGTTGTGAAAGTTATAGTTGATTGCTGGTTTGTGTTTTTGTAAGCTTTTTGAGCTAGTAAATCAATATCTTAATTCAACTATTTTATTTCTAATTATAAGACCTCTATCCCAAAAGAACTCGTGGGAATAGCCCACATATAAAGTTTTTGACTTAAACTTGTAACAATAATATATATTTCCACTACATTCGCAAGTCCATGCATGAAGAGAAATTATTTTTCTCGCGAATATTGCGGTAACACTTCACCTCAGCTGAGATATCTCAATTTTCTGACTGTCTAATGCAAACGAAAAATTCTCAGATTTTACTCTAGTTCTCCTCAGTTTCACCTTTACCATAAGATTTACCTTACTTGACTATGCAATCAACCCTCTGATTTTATGGTCCCTAAGTTTTTTAAATTTGTGTTTCTAGTTGAAGAACCCAATGCGAACAAAAGCACTGTCCATGTAGCCCCCAAAGCAAAGTGTCTGTATTGAAAACAAAATGCTGCATCGTACACTTTATTCTAGTCACGAGAAAAGATCATACCAAGTTTTAGAAAAGTATGTTTTCAGCTTACCAAAAACTGTCAGTGGAAAATAATTTACAGCAGGTTGTTTTGGTGCTTCTGTTTTATCTGATAGATCATAAGAATCGTCCTCTTTGAGGGACACTATGAAGAACTCATTCACAATTTTTCGGCACAATTGTTTCTGCTTGTTTATTTAAATCACTAAGAGTTATTATTTTGTTAATTACATTCACTCGAGCCATCCATAGTTCTTACATCTATTATAAAGTCTGAGAATATTCTGATTTTTTCAACTTAAGGAAAAAACAATCCATATTAACACAGTAAAATCCAACAATAACCAAAAGACAATCATTCACAGAACTCTAAAGCGGACATTTTATATTTTTAAAGTGCTATTTTCTCAACAGTACGGCAGAGACAACATGACCGAAAACACACCAACACGCATACTAAACTTTCAGAACATTCCAAAGGAAGTGTTTTTTTTTTTTTTGTTTTTTTTTTTTTTTTTCTCAGAGCTAGGCGATAATTTTGTATAGCATGTTATTTAAAACCGTAGTATCAAATTTTGCTGGCATCACATTACCTTTTAATGAGCGTGAGTAAATTCTCTGTTATCAGTTTCTTTGCAGTCAATCTGCCTTCGCATGGAGCTGACACGCCAAACTCAATCAACAGCAACAAAAGTAAATAGGCAATGAATGAATTAGCCCAGAACATTTTCTTTAGAACATGTTGGCTACTGATGACACTGTCTTACTAATATCATATTATTAATTACTATTTACATATTTTGTTCATATTTTAATTACAATTTTCACTGTGTTGTTTGGGGAGCTTTAGGAAATTTTGAGGGGTTTAAGCCTTCCCAAATGAGACCTAGTGACACCACTTTTAGTAAATTGTCTCTCAGATGTTATCAAATGGAGCTTTAAACAAAGCAAAATTAATGTGTATGGTGCAAATTAACTACTTATAATTATTTAAATAAGTAACTACAGCTAACAAGAAAATACATATATCATCACAAGTGTTTGTGGTTGTTGTATGGACATGCCATTCAGACTAGAACTGCACAGGGTGGAATACTTGGCTTACGCTAATAAACCTGATAACTGCAACAATTCTTTTACCTTTACATTTCTCCTATTGTTAGCTTTTCTGTTTGTTCTTCCCACTTCTTAAGGCTCCATTAACCAAGTATATATAGTCACGAGCTAGGAGGCTGGGTGTGGTAAAATAAATAAAATGTAAAATTTAGAGTTGAAGTAAATGTGGTCGGACAGAAAGCTATGTCAAACACGTCTACCAATCGGCTGGGCTGCCGCCAAAGAATTTACCTGGCGACTTCCACCATAAATGTGTCAGGAGGCTGGGCGTAGAAAATAAGGTAAATAATAATATGTGGCAAATGAAATATTAACTTAGAAGCACACAGCTATAGGTAAATATGTCAGTATCAAGGCTGGGCCTTATTAAAATAAAGTAAAATAATAATTTAACATAGTAAATGTGAACTAAACTTAAGTGTTGAAATGTATTTAAGGCGGGGAGCAGATGTGTAACACAATACTGCTATGCTAGCTACAACTACGAGGTGGAAAGCAAATACACATTGACTTCCATCTTGTAGCCTAGCGACATAAATGACTAATGTTTGGTAGAGCACAACAAACTTACTGAAATAAAGAAATTATTACATTTGGCATACATGCGATGCGAGAGGGTACTGTGGATCGAAAAGAGACTACAACGACCCATAGAGGTTGCGTCTCCTATCTTGTAGTGTTCTTATTGTATTCCTTGTTGACCATGTCATACACAAACAACTATTAATAAAGTAGCTTAATTAAGTTATATTGTTTGCAATTAGGGGCTGTCAATTAATGTTAGGGGACAGAGATCTAATTCGTAAAATAAGAGATTGCATTCAAATAACTGAAGTTTATTGCAAAAGAATAAAATAAAATTTTATAAATAATAAATATTATATTTTTAATATTCAAAATAAGTGTACAATTTGGAAAAGGATTTAAAGCTTGAATTTATAGAACAGTACATGACTGAGTGACGAATTAATCTTACATTATTAAATGATACGGTTTGAAATTATACAAAAGAAAGTGGTTTTTGCTCTTAACAATAAAGCTCAAGGCCATTACATTATTCTAAAACATTTAGTAAACAGGGATTGTACTGGTCAACAACAAATACATCCGTAAATGTATCCACGACTATTACAATAAAAACCAAATACTTATAGTTTTGATGTTGAATGTCCAGCGAATTTTCATCCACCTCAGGACTACTTGAATTCTTCTTATCCCATACTAAAATTTAAATATATGAAATAATTCGCCAATATAAAACTTATGATAATAAAAATACTAACTAATCAGAAAACCTGCCATCTGGCAACCCGAGCATTTAGGCCTGCACCTCGCCCACCGGGGCATCGTCATGCTCGCTTAAGTCCTAGTTAAAAGTCCGTCAAAGAGTCCGTAAAAAGGTTAATGATCAAAAAGCTCAAAAAAATGCTCGCCAAAACATGTCCGGCAGGTATTTATACACTCGGTTGCGCCTTCCAGAATCTTCCATGATACACCTTCCTGGAATGGTTAGCACTCCTCATTCCAGACTGTTGCAATATCTACCCTCTGTGTCCCACAGGGCTTCACAAGTCAGCGATATTTTGACGTCACGGGAGGGGGGACTGTCCAAGAAAGGAACAACAGAAATGTGCTGTTGTACACACCCTGCCCGTGTGTCTGTCCTACTACAGATGATGTGGGAAAGGGAAGAGGGAGTGTTGACAAAGGCGCACAGTGCCCCCTGAAAGCCGCCACATACAGAAAGTGCCAGAAGGACCCACAGCACACGACCGCCCGGCGACACCGACACATCCACCGACCCCTCACCAGCCTACAAGCTAACACAAAGCCATCGAGCTGCGTGCATACCGGGACACTGTCTACAAAGGAATCTACAAGCGCTGCAGTGACAAGAACTTCTGCAGGCTTCCAAGAACAGTGAACTAAAAAAAACTCAACCTGAGTGACTGTAAGAGAACACTCTAGACGTCCATGATCCTAAATGTAAAGCAGTGACTTCCCAAAAATGGAGTACTCTTTAAAATTATAAACCAAATTAACTTTACTACGTAATTTGAGTATGGACGAGAAGAAAAAAAACAAAAAAATAAATGCCCGGAATTTACAGTCGTGACATTACCAATGCTCACGAATGCTTGCGACCTCGTAAGCCGCTGTGCAACTATGTCTGTGTAAAGTACTGTAAAACAAACTTCCATAACATTTTAATTACATCTTTACATCATTATTTACTCGTATGGGTGGCTGCGGATCACGAGCTAACAGCAGGGGATCCTCAAAAAATCTTTGCCCTATCTGAACAGTATGACTTGTGGCCATTACTCATACTTTACAAAAGTATTTCTGTTTTATGTACAGTGTGGTATGGTGTACTACATGAAAATTTTCATAAATATTTTTTTCGAAACAGCATGTTTGATGACAGAAGCAGTCGATGAGTTGTGATTCCTACAC
This sequence comes from Medauroidea extradentata, assembly GCA_003012365.1. Lineage (NCBI taxonomy): Eukaryota > Metazoa > Arthropoda > Insecta > Phasmatodea > Phasmatidae > Medauroidea > Medauroidea extradentata. Next base: position 27,654 of record PNEQ01077801.1, read on the forward strand.
TGTTAAGTTTCGAAGTCTTGTCAAAGCATATCTATGGTGGTTCCAGGGCAGCAGCTGCCATCTCCAAACTCTCCCTCATCAAGATGCACTTGTACAAATGTCACAACACTCCAGTTTTCTTATCTGAATCACAATTACACCACGCATCAACAAAAATGTTTAACCAACTAAAGTGAAATCTCATTACAAAGTACTTGAAGGGAACTTAAAATATCATGCTTAATATTGAAAATGCTTTAAACTGAACAGTTACTAAATGAAAAACTCTTTCTGGGTTTGGAATTATGTACTTTCTATTGAAAAGTACTTTATACTGAGATTTCACTGTAGCCTTTACACCAAGTAACACTGCAGGTGGTGGGTACTACTGGGGCCTCCCATTTCAAGTACTCAAAATAAATCAACACAAATCAAAACAAAATTGTTTACATGTTCAAAAATAACATAGCATTACTATCAAACAAAATCAAACTCAAATCCAAATAATCCATCAAACATTTAAAAGTTGAAGCTAAATTAAGAAACCAAATTCCCACCCAAAAGACAAAGGATTAACAAAAATGTTGGGAACTCTTTGGACCAAAACCTATCAAGGAAGAGAGAGGAAACTCAGTTGCGACCTCTCTCACCATACCACCAGGTAACTCAGCCTCTATGCGGCCCCTTGAGTCCTGAAATCTTCATACTTCTCAACACAGTAAGGTATTGCCTAAGTCCTTTGGCGTTCTTACTCCTGAGGTGGAGCCCTGCCTGCCCCAGACACGAAGACACACCGCTAGTGGCAAACCCCATGCCACAGCAAAAAACTGCAAAAACCTCATAGCGACTTCATCTTCTTCATCATCATCAACACTTCTTCTTCATCGTCTTCTTCAATTTCATCTCATGTACACACCCTTGGTGTACCGTAACCATGGAAAAGGGGTGGGGGAATAACACTTTCACGACGACGATAACCAGTTCACCCCACCATGCATCTCAAGAACCTTCTGCCCTTCTCAGGACAAGTTGGTCTACACAGTCCAACACTTAAAAATTCCATTACTGAAGAAATGTTCCACAAGGCCTTTACAAATTGCATCTTAGAACAAACTCATGGCTAAAAAGTTCAAGAGTCTGCAAAATCTTCAAATACAAGTACTGGCATCCAACTGCATCTTCAATTGACGATGTGGATTTTTGAACCAAAAAGAAAAGGAAAAGGGTATGGATGCCCCAGGGAAAACTCCCATACACAATTCCCAACAGAAAATCATTTTTGCCTAACTTTTTCAAAAAAGGACATAAAGAAACAAATTAACAGGCTGGTTCATGTAAAACTAAAACTATTCTATTTTAAAGCATTTTGGCTGTCAGTACATCACAAAAATAAACAAAATTTACAGAATTCATTTAGATTCCTCACATGTAGATTTTAGTTAGGTAGTTGAGTTTACGTCTTGAATGGGCTGTTGCACACACGCAGGGGTGCAGTCCAAGATCCTTGTGTAGATTGCACTTGCATAGTATTTAGAATAATTGGTCCGTCATGGGGTAGTGGTTGGCACTAGCCAAGCACCAAACCGTAGCACTTGTGGATCACTTCTCTACCTACTTCGTTATACCCCGTGTACACGTCAGAATGCAAAATTAACTGTGCCAATGAAACCCCAAACAGTACCTGTTACATCAGCAGACAAATAACAAGAAAATTAAAATAACACAGGAAAATTTCAGTGATGTGCCCTTACTATGTTAAGAAAGGAGAAAAAAGGAATTTGAAGTTACATGCTGGGGCAGGTGGAGAACGTCACATTGGGTACTCTTAACATAGAAAATCCAAGGAGACAACGGTCTCGCGGTACACAGACATGTGCACCTAATGTGGTCAGCACAACAAGGATAGTGACAGATAGGGGTGTGTGAGTGCAACAAGTGTAAGGATAGTGACAGATAGGGGTGTGTGAGTGCAACAAGTGTCAACATGGATGCACCAGTAACAGAAGACACAGATGTTATGACGACAGCAGACACAGGTAATGAAAGTGTATAACCAATGTATGTGGATATCTTCAGAGGGTTTGACAATGCAGATGAACAAAATGTGGCACAAGCTCTTCTCTATTGTTTTAGTGTTGGTATCAAATTTGTAATAAAGAGACACACACACACTGTACGTATTTTAACTCTGTCTTTATTTGTACTACATTCACAATGACTGCTACAATCTACGCCATCTTGGCCCCTCATCCCCTACTACTATCTACAGGTTGTCCAACTTCTAAGTTACATATTACTCCAACATCTCCCCCTTCTTTCTTACATGCTAATCCTCCAACACAGGTTGTCCAACTTCTGGGTTACATATTACCCCAACATCTCCCCATTCTTTCTTACGTGTTAATCCTCCAACATCTTGCCCTTCTTTCTTACATGCTAATCAGTCGATGTAGTTGTCTGATAACTCTACCGCTCCTCGTGACTTTCTGTTCACTCTCATCATTAGGTTTTTTTGAACTTTCGTTTCGATCCCTGCCATTCTCACAGTTACTGATGTTCAACTTGTAACCCCCTACGCCTGCATTTTCCTTGTTTCTATGAAACCCATAGAAAGGTTCATCTTCGTTCTCTGACCCCTCAGTGATATTGCTATGATCATTGTTTGTGTGTTCATGGTTTTACTTATTGTCTGCAGCAGGTTTAATACTAACCTTGCAGTCAAACCCTCCTACAAAATCATCACTTTCATCTGACAGATATTCAGCTGGCTGAGCAAAGGATTTACGTATATGTTTTGACGCCCTCCTAACAATGGTCCCCTGACCTGTTATCACACGATAAGACCGAGGTGTGTCATGTTTTCCTACAATCCTGCCCTTTCTCAATGGGTCACCCCTGCCTGTACTGATTAGTACACTGTCTCCAGGCTGAAAGTGGTCTAACCTAAGTGTGGCATTTCTATTGTACCATGCTGCCATTTTGTACTGGTTGTCCTCTAACTTCTCCCTGATTCCCTCCTGAACCTTTGGCTCAAGACTCTGCCTGGTTACTGGCAACCCACAGCGCAACCTCCTACTCATTAATAGTTGGGCTGGAGATGCCTTTAGTGAAACTATCGGGGTATTCCTGTATGCTGTCAACAACTCCCTCCAGTCTGTAGAATCTAGACGACTCTTATGAAGGATTCCCTTGGCAATGCTGACAGCCTTTTCAGCATGGCCGTTGCTTTGAGGGTATCTCGGACTAGAGGTGACTAATGTGCAGTGAATACTGTGTAAATATTGCCTGAATGTATACGAATTGAAGGGTACATTGTCAGAATATACAGTTTTGGGTTTCCTGTGAGTTGCACACACACTTCTAAATGCCTCAACTATAGACGCGGTTGATTTGTCTTTGATAGGAATTATTTCTAACCACGAAGAAAAATGGTCCACTATGACTAAGTAACTCTTGCCACAATGCTCAAGTATATCAGTTGACAGCTGCTGCCACCTTAACTGGGGTGGTGGCTTACTGCACAGTAGTTCTTTCTGCTTGGCAGGTTGATTCACCTCACACACCTTGCACATTTTAATGTACAAATCAATATGGTCATGCATTGCAGGCCAATAAAGTGCCTGCTTTGCCTTTGCTCTACATTTATCTCTTCCACAATGTCCCTCGTGTAAGAGTTTCAGCATTTTTCCTCTTAGTGCAACAGGCACAACAACTCTAATACAGTCAGCTTCTGTATCGTTTAGCATGACTAAACCATTTTCTACAAACACACTATCTTTGTATTTCCAGTATGCTTGTACCCTGGCGGACATCTGCGCTATCTGTTTAGGCCAGCCTTGTTGATAATACCGGATTAGGTCTTGGAGATATGGGTCCTCCACAGTTGCTGCTACCAATTCCTCTTTAGCACTATCGCTGAAGGGCAAACATTGCAATGAATGTACCATTTCGAGCATAGAGGGGTCCTCAGGTACTGGGTCAGCTAGGAAAGCCCGAGATAGCAGGTCTGCTACAAACATTTCCTTGCCTGGCTTGTACTCAAGAGTAATATTGTACTTGTACAACTTAAGTCGCAGCCGTTTAAGTTTGGCTGACCCTATTCTGTGCAGTTCTTTCTGCATTAGCGAGACTAGTGGCTTATGGTCAGTAAACACCTTGACTGGGTACCCATACACTAAATCATGAAATTTTTTTAGAGACCATTCAACTGCAAGTAGTTCCTTTTCTATTTGAGCATAATTAACCTCACTAGGTGTCAAACTGCACGATGCATATGCTATCGGCTTACCATTCTGCATGAAACAACACCTTATCCCTGACTTGGACGCATCTGCCTGAATAGTGATGGGCAATGCAGAATCAAAATTGGTCAGCGTGGCTGCTGCTGCTATTTTATTTTTTAGTTCTTGAAAAGCCAGCATGTGCGTGTCAAACCAGTTCCATTCCACCTTTGCCTTTTGCAGTTCCCTCAAGGGAGCTGCCACAGCCGCAAAGTTTGGAATGTACTCTCTCACATAACTGAACATACCCATAACACGCAGCAGTTCCTCTCTGTTTTTTGGCTGTTCTACATCTAACAATGCTTGAACCCGGTTTGGGTCAGGTTGCTTTCCTGCAAAAGAGAATATTTGCCCTACATATCGTACAATACTCTGTTTGTACTGGAGTTTTTGCTCATTAAATTTTACATTATTAAGCCTTGCCTGGTTGATGACTGACTGCACAGCATCATCGTGTACCTGTTCAGTGTCTCCATAAGCTACAATATCATCAAAATACACTGTAACATTTCGAAGCTGACCAAATATGGAACCATTTTTTTCCTGAAAGTTTTCAGGCGCATTTGAGACACCAAATGGTAGGCGCAGAAATCTGTAAACCCCATAAGGGGTCGAAAAGCAGAATTTGTGGCTTGACTGTTTGTCTAGTTCAAAATGATAATAGCCAACTTTTATGTCAAATACTGTGAAGTATTTCTTTCCACACAATTTGTCACTTATTTCACTGAGAGATGGGATGGGGTAAGGTTTACGTTTAATCACTTTGTTTAGGTCTGCAGGGTCAAGGCACAGTCGCAGCCCACCATTTGGTTTCTCAACAACCACAAGATTACTGACGAAACATTCTAGTGTTACCTTGTTGACTGGCTGTATAACACTTTTAGCCTCCAACTGATCCAGAAGAGGTTTAAGTTTCTCATTAATAATTCTTGGTTTGCGCATTGCCGGTTGCCTACCCTGCTCTGCATTAGGCTCTGTTACAATACTACACTGGCCTGGGTACTTACCTAACCCTTGAAACACATCTTTGTTATCACTAACAAAAGCATCTTTAACATACACATCACTTGTTTATTCAGTCACACTATCAACGCGCTGAATTTGCCCCAGCTGTACACATGCTTCCAATCCTAGGATTGGACAGGCACTAGATCGGGATCCTTGCCGCTGGCTTCAAGGAACACTAGGAAGTGTCTCTTGAACCTAATCCAATTTTCGTGGACATTTCCTTCCGAGCTAAGCTTAGCCGGGAGGTTAAGAGATGAAAATCCTGTGTTGTCTCCCATTCTTACTATCACTCACAAACTCACAGACTACTGTTCGACCATCTATACGTATGTATGTACACCGACATCCTGTATTTACACAAACACCAAACTGTGATCTTCAAGTAGACTACTGCTTCTGACAGCGCCGCAATTGAGCCCTGGTCCGCATCCTGTCGACTGCGCCATGTTTAAGTGTTTGTATCAAATTTGTAATAACGAGACACACACACTGTACGTATTTTAACTCTGTTTTATTTGTAGTACATTCACAATGACTGCTACAATCTACGCCATCTTGGCCGCTCATCCCCTACTACTATCTACAGGTTGTCCAACTTCTAAGTTACATATTACTCCAACATCTATAAGTGCAATACAGTTCAGAAGAAAATAGTTGACATTTAAGGCAGTGAAAAAACAAAAGAATCATGTGCAATCCAAGGTTTCATGTGCATTATGTTAGTGTATCCTATATTAGATTCAGACTTATGTCACAATTGTATGTTTATGTGTATTATCTTAGACTTGTATGCTATGTTAGTATGAGGGAGGAGTGTAATAAATTCAATTGTAAGGTCGGCAGCATTGCCAACCCAATCACGGCAGCAGTCTAATGGTGAATGCGGTTTGAGTTAAATATGCGTACTGCAACATAAAAAAAAAAAACAGGTTAAAAATACAACACTACCAAACATACCACGTGTTATAGATATATTAAATTTATTAAAACAATATTAAAATTTACATAAATAAATTTCCCCCTTAATTAAACATATTTGTTAATCTTTAGTTTTATTGTCATCACCTTGAGAACCAACTGACAGCCATACTATTTATTATCATAGATATCACTTGACAATTATCACAGAATATACAAAATCTTCCTGTTTAAAAATAAAAATTAAATGAAATTATATTAAACTTACATAGTAGTTTTGTACATAATCATCTAAAATATCTGGGTATATATTTTACTCTTATTACTAGCCCTTCGACTATAATTATTTTTATAGTTTCAGAATTAACAACGGTTCATTACAACATAATGATCATACCAGTAACTTTGAGGAGCATCACCCTTCATTACATCACCTTTATCCCGTCACAATGTATGTGAGTCTTTAGTAAACATATTATTCCCTCTCTTGAGTATGCTAAATTCATCTTGAATTCAATATGAAGTCTGCCAAATTCATCTTGAATTCAACATGAAGTCTGCTAAATTCATTTTGAATTCAATATGAAGTAAACAATTTTTCAGGGTTCAACTTATTTCTGTTTTCATATACAACTAATAGGTTTATATTATAAAAGCTTTCACATTTTTTTAGCATTCCTATCAAAATACTATTTATTATAGTCATCTATTTAATTTTGTATTTTTTAAAAGTTTGGCACTATTTTTGTTTGCAAAAGCTTATCATTTATGGAAAGACTAAGCCTTGTTAAATAACTAAACATCAATTGCGTTGTTGTAACATCAAAATTTAACGCAGGAGTATTTAGATATTTAAGCAATACTAAATCAAATTCTGTTGACTGGTATTTTTTAGCTGATTTTTGCAATATTAACACCTTACTCAGCAAACCTGTAACTTTTGAGTATGTTCGGTACTTGAAGTAACTAACTCAAAAGTTCCATTCCCGTGTAAAATTTTTTAAATAAAAGGAATCATATGACGTTATCACTGCTCAAGTTTTTTTTAGGTGTCCATTTTGAGTAAAATTTATATCATCCAAATATACAAAATTAGCATACTACTAAGTATCACTACTAACAATTTGGAAAGGTGATATTGGCCATTCTGCCCTTATCAACATTTGCTTGCCATTACTTGTAGAATATTATTCACAGATCTTACACTTGTCAACAATCTACTTTACAGCTTTTGATAAACCACGACAATAAAATACCAATTTTTCTCTTGCTAATGTCTTAGTAATTCCTTGGTGTATTTCATGTACTTTAAGCAAAATATTTTCTATAGATCTTTTAGGACAAATATTTATATTTTAATAAAAAAGTAAATTATCTTCAGAAAAAAAATCCCTTCTCAAACTATTAAACCTCTGCAAAACATCTGACAAACCAAATTAACAGTAATTAATTAAAATTGCAAAACTTCATCACTATGAGTATCTGGACTAAAACATTTTAAGTTATGAGAAACAAAATGAATTACATAGTTAAAACTACTATCATGATCTAACACTTCTGCTTTAGGAACTGTCCTATTAGAGGCATCAGCTATAAGCATTTATTTTCCATGACCAAACTGCAAATTCAATGTTATAAATAGACAGAGACAATCAAATTTTTGTAGTTACCTAACTGACTGAATTTGGTGAATAGGTTATTTTCATTATAGCAATTAGAGGCTAGTGATTTATTTGTACAATTATTTTCCATCCATACACACAGTGATGAAACTTCTTGCATGTAAACTGTGCTGTACCACTCAACGTATTCACCTGACGCCTGTTGTGAATCAATAATGAACAGTAAGTTTTCAAGTCTTCCTACCATCACTACCCCTTCCCTTCCGCCACTCCTGATTTGTGCTGTTTGCCCAGATCCCACCCACCCCTCTGTTGCCTCTCCCTTCATGCTAGCCCGAGAATAAGAAGTCAGTTGCTCGGGTGGAGCCACATCCTGTGCTCCATCGATGTGACACGGTACGATGGACTCAATTGTGGTAAACCGTTGTCTTCAGGTATGTTCCCTTACCGTGCCCTTTGCTATTTTAATTTTGATTGGTGACTCATGTTAAGTCCACATGTCAATTTGTTGTTGTATATCAAAAGGTTAATATATATATTTAGTATTAAGCATCGTGGAGTTTTGTTGGCCTTTGGGTCTTCCATCTGAAGTCTCGTTTTCCCTCAGCCCTTTGACACTTGCCATGTTAATTATTTGTTACGTTCTTGTGTCATATTGGAGTCTTGAGTGTACCTCGGCCCAAAACAATGAAGCTAAAAATTCTTTATACCTCTGCCTCCATTTAGTCTAACTTTTAGATGCATAGTGTACTGGTTTCTTATTTTGTAACAATACTGAAGCTGTAACAGACTTGCTACTGTACGTCTGAATAACAATAGGAATATCAGGATCAAATATTGCGAACACTGGTACTGAGGTAATTATTTTTTTAATGATCTTACACTGTCTCCATGAACACTATCAGTCCAACTAAAAACGAAATATTTCTTCTACTGTGGTAGTGGTGTTGTAATACCGGAATAGTTAGGGATTTAACTTCGTCAATGATTTGTCATTCTTAAAAACTTCTGCAAACCTCTCTGTTATTTGAGAAATCATATTGTACAATAGCACAAATTGTTCCCTCTTCTGGCACGCCTGAGCCATTCCCAAAGACTCATCAGTAAAACCAAAATTCGCAAATAAACTTGGGTGGCAAGAAACAAAATATTGTGATTTCTCTTAAAACTTAATGAAAGCCCAACACCTCACACAAATGGTTAAATATAATTCTGAGGTAGTATACATGATGGTACAAAATATTGCACTTGTTTGCTGTAGGCCTACATCACACTGATAAAATGTACTTGCTTAGTTGTGAACCCAGTTTATGTTTTAGTAAGAATTTTGAGATGTCACAGGAGCTACATCAAGCTGAAAATAAAATAATGTACTTGAGTTCCCATATAGTGAAAGTCAATAAGATAGCACTTGCACAAAGTAGAGTCAGCTGTTCTACAGAAGCAGCAGCACATTTTCTCAGTCAGTGTGAACGCTAGACACAGTGGAAAGAAAATGTAACAGCAACAGAAAGCAGTGATGCACTCAGAAATTATAGTGCCAAGCCCAATTAAAATGTGCAGCTCATTCAAACTAGCATTCAAATTAAATGAACATTAAATAAATTGTAGAGAATCAAATTTAAAAATAACGAGCACTAAGTGTGGGTCAAAAGCAACCAAAGTTCATAAATAAATTTTCAGATTTGCATAAAAATTTTATTTTTTGGTTGCATTAAGTAACTAATTACAGTTTTTGTTGCGATGGAGGGGTCGTAACCTAAGGATTTTCAGCATAGCTCATGGAGACAAGTTACGTATTGGTTTCCCAAATTTTCTTCTGTAGTTGAAAATAAAAAAAAAAAATCTAAGTAAAAGCCATATAAATTTCAAAGGCTGGATGCCACTTAACAATTTAATATACCTAAAGGAAACCAAGACATTACCGATGTAACTAATAAGCAAACTTTCTTCAATATAGATGGAAATTTACTCTAAAAGATAAAATAGTTTTCATACATCCAGCATTAATAATAACATATTAATTTATTCTACTGCTATCTTCTAACATAGTGTACATACAACAATAAAGACAAGTTAAATAAAATCTGCATAGTAAAGTATATAAAGATCTGTCCTATAGTTATTGGCAGAAATAAGTTAAAAATTATGTAGTCATGTTCTTAAGTGTTTAAAATTGAGGGATGTGTATTGCTAAACACAACATGAACCAACAACTTAAAATTCACTTTACCATACTTAGTACTAAATGTGTATTTATAAATGTACATATAACATTGAAAAATAGTCTTAAGATATTTCATGAAATCAAAAAGAGTTTGAAGGTCATCAGTTTTTAAAAACTGAATATGGTATGAACAAAATACATAAAACTGAGTTAGTAAGAGGTTTTGGTCAGCACTTAAACAGCGAGGTGTTTAGCTCCGGTGAAGGGTGACACGAGGTGAATATCGAGCAGCACCGGAATGAAAGGGAGGAAACGGAAGATACCAGAGAAAACCCGCCGACCATCGTCTGGCATGATTCCCACATGCAAACATCCGGGGACCGACCTCACCGGGAATGAAACCCGGATCGCCTTGATGGGAGGCGAATGGTCTGACCATTCGGCCACCACGGTCCCTACATAAAACTGAAGTTGCTGTATTATGTAAAACCTGAATACAAAGTTATACAAAATTCTGAAATGGTTTGTTCAGATATGTCCTGTAATGAAGACATTTTCAGCCACCATGAAACTATTAATACGGTATGAACAAAATGTATAAAAGTCAAGTCACTTTATTGAATCGAGTTTGACGGAATTCTGAAAAATGGTTCATTAGATACTTTGTCTGATGATAAAATTTTTGAATGGCCAACATTTAGAAATCATGAAATTTTAAATTATGAAATGGGCATGAACAAAGTCATCAGAGTCAAGGTATCTTGCCATTTACTACATGCGTACTGAGTTTTAAGTAGTTCTAAAAAATGGTTCCTTAGATATCTCATTAAATCATAAAATGTTCAGACAGCCTTCATTTTGAAAATATGAACAGAGTATGAACAAAAAAACACAAAAGTCAAGTCAACTTAAATAGTGTGTACCAATGGTTCATGATTTTCTGAAGAATGATTCTTCTATATTTTGTGTATTGGGAAAAATGTTCAATTACCCACCACTTTGACAATTTAAATGAGAAATGAACAAAGCATATATAATCTAAGTTTGACAAAATGTTTACAAAATTTTCATTATCAGATGTGTCCTATTATGCTATAAATATAAAAATGCTCATTGTTTTGAAAAAATAAACAAAGGATGAATTAAATATACAAAAATCAAGTCAGCAATTCTGGCAACTTACTACATAGATCAAAGAAAAAATGAAAAATTTTCCTTCAGATATGTCTTAACACACACGCCTTTCCTTCAGAATCTAGGCTAGTAAATATCACATAGTAACCATATGGTATTATTTGCAGATATTTATGTATGTGAAACACTGATTTCTTTAATGTAGGCAGTAGAAAAGTAAAATTAAATCTACTTGCAATTTGTAAAATGTACTAGGGGATTACCTGGGCTTCTTTAAAGAGTTTAACGATGCATGTGAGTTTTATTGAGTTGGTTGGTCAGCTTTTAGTGCATTCTGACTGCTTGCCTCTGCCTACATGCAAGTGTGGCTTATGTTGCAGCAAAGAGTGAGTACACAAGTAACAACTGTGATTGGCTTAAACTTGTAAAATTTCATTGTCTTGTATTAGACTATAACACTTGCTGCACTAAAATTTCAACATACTAATTGCTACACTAAAATGCATTGTCATATTTGCTACTTCACACAGATTTTCTTCATAAATGTGTAGGTTGAAAATTATTCTACTACAGAAAACATAATATCGGGTTGCAATAAAAAATTACATTATCATGTAACTTTTAAAAAATTAATAAAAAAGAAAGAAAAATAAATCATAATGGTCAGATTGGGAACAGACTCTGACCCTTCAAAATGAATGACACTGTACTCCCTAGGTCATTCATTGTTGGATGTGTATGCCTACTCTGTGGTATGAGAGAAAAAGAAGGTAGGACATTATTTTATTACTATTATTGTTAAAAGAAGCCACACCACAAAAAGCCAACGACCGTAACACTGCACACCGTTTTCAGGCACCATGCATTAGGACAATACGGTTGTTGATGCATGAGCCAGTCTAACTCTTAACGCCTGCCTGTTTCTGTACCTCAGATGCGGTGTCTAGCACCTACTGTATAGGACTCTTAAATGAGCATGAAAGCTAAAATGGATGAAAGGTAAGGTAAGGAATTGGGCTTTACGTCTCATCGACAGCAATGTAATTAGAGACGGTGATGCACAACTTGATACAATGACGGGGGTTAGGAGAAAAGTCACGCATGATCTTTGATAAGGAACCATTCCAGAATTCGCCTAGAGCAATTTTGGGAAACCATCTAAAAGGGATAAAGATGTCATACCAAATTTCAGAAAGAGATACTGTAAATGGCATCTGCATCATTTTTTAGCTTCTATGCAAAATACAAAAAAAATTGTTGAGGAAAAAAGATATGGCACTTTAGTTTATAGAATCACAACATTAAGGGGTACTGATCCCTACCACCATGGATTTATCAGTTTCTTCTCGATAACTTTTATTCCAGTCGATGTATCAAAATTTTTGTAACGACAGAGCATTGATACAAACTTAATCGATTTTCTGTGATTGCTGGAACCACATATATTCATTATTTTGCAACGGGAAACAGCTGAAAAGGAAAAATTGCTTTATTTACGGGAGCGACTACAGAGGCCACAACATTAACAGAAACAATGTCATATGGATTCCAAAAAGTGAATGAAACTATAAACTATGCCTTGTCAGCGTGAAAAAAGTAAAACAATGTGTCTATTCCCTGATTTATAAGAAAAACCGTAAAACCGATGTGACAGGGATCAATCCCCCTTAAATTAGCTCACTTCTCTAATTTTTAAGGTAGCTGCCTGTCCAGTTTGCAAAGCGGTGTGTAGAGCTTCAGTTGATGTTTATTTTTTGTAAAACTCCTGTGCATAGGAATAGCACTGAAAGAAAATTGCAGGTATACCCACTTCAGGTTAACTGTTAATCTCTAAAGCTAATTTTCTTGAAGCCGAAAATTTAGGTTCTTGAGGTTTTTCCTAAGCATGAAAATCTGGATGCAAAGTCTTTAAAAAGGAATAGGCATATTTGATAAAACTGCACAACAGTTCAGTGATTTGCACATAGAGGCTAGGGTGAGGTGTGATGTACATGTTGTGTCGCCCTTAGTGCTCTGCACTTATAGACCTCGAATGTACAAAATACATATACGCAGGAATCTACCAAAAGTTTTGATTAAAAAGATCACCAATTAAAGAGATAATTTTTGAGAATGAGGTGTCATTAGGAGTTACAAATTATGAGTGGTGAAAAGTCTGAAAAATTTTAGTGAAAAATGTAATGACTATTTTTTTTTTCTGTTAACTACTGCTATATGAAGCACAAGTTTTATTGGTTGTAGGAAGGTGAGGAAGACTTTTGCCACACTTGGTGTACACGGACCCTCCAGACCCCTGAAAACCAAGCAAATGCAGAAAGAATCAATTATGTACATACAAAAATCAAAACATGTGTTTCTAATTATTAAAAAATAACGTGTTGTGAACAGCTAAAGTAAACAACAGAAATTTGTAGAAAAAAATATTTGGCAACCAGGCAAATACCAATGGTACTTATGTAGAGATAACTATAAACTTGTGGTATTCTGAGTACTATATTGTATAGTACAGTAACACAGCATAGTCAATCCTGAGGTATAATTAATTTAAGTAGTTAATAATGGCACCACCTCAATGTACAGTACACCCCCGATCTAATGACATCGGCGATCTAGAAAACATTATTTCCAGAACCCTGGAAAAATTAAAATTTTCAAATTGATCAAAGCTAAGCAAAGTGCAATTGACTACAGTAAAATGTTATTAAAAAATACATTTGCTTACATTAAACAATAACATACTGCAGTTATAATAAATTAGTGATATGCAGTTGTGAAACAAAAAAGAACTGTAAAAAAATGTTAGAAACTTTGGCTGGTACGCAGTTAAAGCACGCGCACCTTGTGAGTTAGGCCGCCCGCGCAACACCGACATATGTGAGACGTGATGACTAACACTGCCTTATCTCCTCCTCACTTCACACTCCCTCCACCCTTCTCGCCTATCACACATTTTGCCACATGCCCACTCTGCACTTTCTTCTCCTTACTCCTACACGACCCATCAGTGCCACCTGCCACGCAGTCAGCTACTGGACGTGCGCATAGCAACAGTAGTGTATCGTTCGACTTGTTGCCTGTCCATGTTGTATTTTGCTTGGTGAGTGCTGTATACAGTACAGCACAGCTAAAAATAGATAACACCCCTCCTGACTCACCACGCCAGCCAATAACAATTCACTCCCCCACTCCCTGCTGACAAAGCAGATTGTGCTTGTGTGCGAGCTGCCGCTCGTATCAACTGCCGGCGCTGACTGTGATAAGTCACGTGACAACTAGCAGCCTGTCTGGCTGCAAAGCAGTGCCACATGTTTGCCTTTATTTCCAACCCCCAGCCATCGTCTTTGTTTCCGTGTCTGGCGATGGCCCAGGGGGTTGGGGATGAAGAGACGACACGGTTCTTTTTTTTTATTACAGCACTGCAAAAAAAAAGGACCAACTTAGCACTCATTCCATAAATAAAAACAAAAAACAGAAAGAAAACAATCCTGCGTTTTCTCATCTTTTTTCTCTTGCTTCACATCAGGCTGCGCGCTTCAGATCGTCTTGACCTTGACAACTTTCGCTGTTATTGATCACTCGGTACGTGAGGAAAATGGCTGCAGCGTAAAAACGGCCTAAAATAGTCACGTATGCTACATCTGGGCTGATAAGATTTTTAATTATGCTCGTTCAACATGGCAGCGATTAGAGCGACTGCGACCCGCGTGTCGAGAGCCACTCTACCTCTATTCACAGTGCAGAGCAATAAACTGGTGCATTGTGCATAGTTTTACGATTTTTCCTATAGGCCTAAGACTTAAAATGAAGAGTAATTCAGTCGTTATTTTAGTGACATCGCCTTGAAAAGTCCGTTTTAGCCCTTCAGAGTGACTCCAAATTCACGTTTCTAATAGGCGTACTGGTTTTTAAAAAATAAGGAATTTTTTTGTAAGCATTTTTATTTGTATCGCTTAAATTCGTATAATGGCGACAAGCTGTAACAGTTCATGTGTAATTACAAAAAAAATACTCAATGGCTTTACTGAAATGTTTTAAATTGTTGCAGTATGAGTCGTTCTGTTGTTGGTTAGCTATGCGCCAGGCAAGCAGGATGAATCACGCGCGCACGAGTTGAGGGAGACAAGCAGTGAATCAGCCGGTCGCTCTACCCTGCCCGCCTCTCTCCCATCCTACACAACCAAACCAGACCTACCGTGACTCACGGCCGCAGGCATCACGACACACTGGGAATTATGGAGCACCATTTTATTTGCAAGACACCTTTTTGTTATACTAAAATATAATTTCAAGAAAATGTGTTTATTTTAAGTCTGTAATTGCTCTATATTAACTTTAAGGGAAAAAAATATCTTTAAAATAAATTTATTTTAATGTAGGGGATGTCAAAATTAATTACCTCGGGACTAATGACGTCGGCGATCAAACAACATAATTATCTGGCACCGTGCGGTGTCATTAGATCAAGGGTCTACTGTATATGCAGTGGAGGATGGGAGCACAAGATGTCTCAAGGCATACTTAAGATTATTCTTTATAGGACCTTACAAGGGACAAATACTTACTCATCCCTTGTTTGTTGGAGACCTTAACATTTGGAAGGAACATACACTGCCATTGGTTAAACACTGAAGTTTATTATGCAAGTGTAAATATAAACATTTCACACACGTGTTTACTTTTATGAGGCTGTCACAGATAGACACCTTAAAATGTGAGGCATTGCTCGAGTTACACAGTTGACAAAATCATACTTTTAGGATTCCTATACAAACGGTTGTCACCCTGCGTGTTGTTTACGTTGCACTTAGGTGCGTGCACGCCACCTTACAGAGAAACATAACCTTTTTATATCAAAATAAAACCAGGTGCACAATAACATAAATGTTACTGAATTGGTCGTAGTCAGAATATGAAATGTTTACAACTTCATAGTTTGTGAAGAACACTAAAAGGGACGGGCACACAGCCACAGTCCTGGGGATGTCTCTCGGTGACTAACTACACTGCTGTCTAAACCTCCAACCTATTCTCTCCCTTTTTCACTTTTACAATCTTTTCATTGATTCGGTTTGTGAAAAAATCTTTTTTTTTTTTTTTTTTTTTATATATAGTTCACTGCTCTGCTTTTTCCATGCAATCACGTAAAAGGGCAAGCTTTTACGTGCACCTGCATTTATATTACCTATTGTGATTTTTGGCAGGCAGCCAAAACAGTTAAAAGAACTTACATAATTTATCAAGTTTTATACTGTGGCGCACAGAAAACAATACAAGGGAAACCAATTTAATTTGAAGCTGCCTTGATAACAAAGTTGCTGGATTAAATTCTTTTACCACTACAGCCAGCAACTGAACACAAATAATGCAATGATACTGGGGTACCCACAACTAAGGATCATTGCGCAAGTTGCGCATTTAGAATTTTTTGGGGGGGATTTTTTTTTCAAGAATAAAATGTTTAATCATAAACGAAAAGTAGTTTGATGATTATACAAGTGCTATCTTGGTATTACCTACAAAGTAGGCTAATAAAAACCAGAGTAGTTGTATGTTTTTATGATTTTATTTACGAAATGGTAGTCTCTCCAGTACTGAAGTGTAACTCATAGTAAATTAGTTTTTGAGTTATTTGGGAGGGGGGAGAGATTCTTTTTGGAGGGGGAGATTTGCGCATTGCGTTTTGAGGGGTGTGGGCACCCCTGCAACGATACCTGAAAATGCCGAACCTTGACTGGAAAGAGCAATGGTATTAGTTTTTATTTTGTACATAAAAATTAATTTTCTGAACATCGAAAGTGGTATGTTTTGATTAGGTTATACAGTAGACCTATACAATATGTATATATATTAAAAAACAGTCAAAAACTAAAACCATTTATTTCATGCTAGAACATGCTGTAAAGATGGCCTAAAAATATGGTTTTTTACATATAAAGCTATACATATCTTTCTTACATAGTTTCAACTAAATAGTTTTTACAAGATGACAAACAGCATTAATTTTCTGCAACATTTGAAATAAAGATTTATATGACTGAAAATGAATACCTCAATAGTATTATTTTACTTTATTTATGAGCTTATGCTTGCCTTATATAAAGAACACAAACATAAAGAACAGTCACAAATATGTTATATGTTTCTTGCAAAAGTGTTACATTATTACAAACAGAAAATGCAAAGCAAAACCCTTTCAAATAGAACAAAACAGAATTGTCACCACAAGTCTTCTTACTTTTTTCCATGTTCATAGTTTCTCTTTCACGAGCACATGAAACTAAAACATACGAAGCTCTCAGTACAGTCAGTCAAAACTCAATACATCAGAGCATGGTTGCCACATTTACCTAACCCAGTCTTTTAGCTAAATGTACGATTAAAGTACATCGTGAAACAATTCAATTTTGATTACTACTTAATCATTCTGTCTGACCAATTGATTACATAACCAAGACTTTATAAACAGACTTTGCGAAACTAATCCTTATTCTGATTCACTTAGGACATCTTCCTGCTACATTATACGCAAGGAGACATTAGTGGTGTTCCATTTTCTGAAGAAATCATAAAGCGTGCAGCCTGCTATTTTATCTTGCCGGTACTTAAATGTGGCGAAACTTACATTGTTGTGGATGAAATGACGGTGTATTTTCTAATAACAGATATTGAAGACAATTTCTGATGTTTTCTAAGCCATCTCATATATTAAAAGTGTTCAATTGTAGTTAATTGAGAATTGATTAAAGATGGGACCCCACGACTTCAGACATTT